>WAAD01011655.1:236478-262030 GCA_013389945.1 Fregata magnificens
GGGCCGGGGTTACGTAACCGCCTCCGCGCAGCGGGATGCGCCGGTGTCAGCCCCAGCCCGGCGGCTTGCCTGTCGCTCCCCGAAGTCGCGCTTTCCGCCCCCCTCCCGTGCAGGGCGATTTGAAATGCCCCAGTAAGCTGCCTGGTCTGTGAGAATGAATTGTAGATCAGACATTCCGAAGTCGATGCGCTCTTAGGATACCTTTTTGTTTTCATTCTCTCTCTCAAAAAAAGGCAGGAACGGCCTGTGTTCCCAATCTGCTAGCAACGCTGCAAAACCCTTGCCAGTGCTTTGAATATGTATGGATTCATGAAAACAGTTGTTGGGAAATTGTCTGCTTCCCAGAAGTGCTGATGCTTAAAATGACCGTCTGACGTGGGTTTTGCCATTGGTCCATCATCTCATTTTCTTTTATAACTGTTTTAGCGTGCTGCAAAGCTACATTGTTGGTATTCTTCCCAAAAGCTTCAGCAATGCAGATACTATGGGCTAATAGTAACTGAAACAAAAGACCTTGCTGTACTTCTCAGCGTGAATTAGGAATCCAAGGTCGAACAGCAAACTGCAGTGCAACTTGTATGGGGTAACGTAACAGAACAAAAGTATTCACAAATCTTATTAGAGAGTTTAAGTGAAAAGTGTTCCTTAAATAGACTCTTACTCAGTAGATGGAAAAAAAAGATTGCTTGGTGAAGGTGTGAGGAAATAGCTATTTTAGGACTACAATTAACTATATCAGCTCAATTTTAATGGAACTAGTACATTTAATTGCATTCCTAACAGATTTTCTGTTCTCCAGATGATTAACTTGCAGAATGATACCAGCTCAAAGATTAAAATCTCATCAAATATCTAATGGTTTCTGTATAATATAATTGTGTTTGCTTTATAATAGTTCTTTTCTAATAACCATCCTCTGTCCATATAGCTGTAGATACTACAATTAGACTTCTTTAATCTTGGTATAAATGACATGACCTTGACCTTTAGAGGTTAAGCAGATGTGGTTGGTATGGATCACAAAATCTTATATGTTTAATAAAGCATTTATTTTTATGTATATATAATAAGTAGAGTTTTCTTCTAATTCTGTTTAGAAACTACACAAGAGGAGGACTACTTTCTCTTTTCTCTCCGTTTTAGAAAAATTAACAGAGATATGTGCAACATTTATTATTTAAAATACCCTAAAGAGGTTTATACTTAAACTACTCTTTCTGTACAAGTAAACGGTAGGATGTATACCTGGAAGAACAAATATTGCAGGATTTGTGACTGAAGACCCTCTAAACATTTTCCCTTGCTACTGAGGGCTGGAAGAGGTACCTTTTGTCGTGCTGTAGTTCCCTTAAGCTTGCTTCTTCCACTTCCTGTTAGATTGCTGGTACTCTCCCGGGTCCTCCATAGTGCTTGCGAGCTGTATTGTTAGTTAGCAGTCTTTCTTACTGCTGGTCCTTTTTTGTTCTTAGCCCGTTCTGGGAGCTTATTCATAAACCTCTGTGATGCTACAAGTTTCTATGGCTGCTTTTCTAGGCTTTATTTTGCTTCAGTTCCACCCAAGAATAAGAAAACATTGGTTCATCTACTTGTAGGAACAAGTGGGATTTTTTCAAGTGCTGGTGTTGAAGGGCTGTACTCTCTCTATACATTTATATGTTTGGATGTGTTTTTTATACAACCATCAAAAACATGATTTTGCTCATAGATGTTAACTGAGCAGCCATTCAGACCTTACTACAAAGCCACCATGGCTATGGAAAGATAAAGCCTTGCGACTCCCTCAGTAGGGGAATCCCCCACCTCTTGCACTATTGCAAGTGCTGCTGGAGACGGGGGCTGCTCTCCTTTGGCACTTCTTCCTTCAATCCATGCTGGAGATGAAGGCAGAGGGTGTTCGTAGTACTGCTTCATTTTCCTTCAGTCCTTCGGCGCGTGCCTGCGTGTGGAACATGTATGTGTGTCTGCCCCTTGGTGCTTCACGTTTCTTCTGAGGTACGGTCTGCCACTGGATCTCTCAGTGTGACAGAAGTGAATGTTTTTGCTCTTGTTTTGCCAAATACATGAGATACCAGCATGGGTTTTCTCCGGCGATTTTTTTTGCATATACTTCTTTAGTTTTGTGAGAACTTGGCTTCTAGTACCACGTGGCTTTGTCTCAGGGGAGTTGTATTTCTTAAGGAACATTAGTCCTTCAGGTCAGCCCTTCTGTGCCAGCTGGAGAACCTGCTGTCAGTGATACTGGTATTGCAGTGGGAGATGGGCAGGGAACTGCCCGTGCTTCACTGCTTAAGGGGGGTGTGTGTGTGTCTATATTTTTAATGTGTGTGTATGTATACAGTGAGCCTGTCCTAATGGTTTACTTAACCCTTATGCCTCATATATAGGGTAGAAAATAATTGTCCATTACCCCTGTCTTTTCTAATGTTTTTTTAAAACACTGAACAATTCAAACAGTTCCCAGAGATTTCTGGTGTATCTGATGATTAAAAACTGGGAGGCTTTATTTTTCTGGTTTTTTTTCCTGGTAACTAAATGCTTGCTGGTTTTGAAGCTTTTAACTGTGCTGGCATGGGAAAAGGCAGCAGCTCCTGTAGATAACTTTCATGGGAAATGCTACTCTGGGCAGTTGTACTTCTAAAAGGAATTTCTCCAAGAATTTCCTTCAGGCTTGTGTTTCTTTCTTAAGCTGAGTTTAATGAGATTAAAAAAAAATCCTTCCCAGCGGAATAGTAAAGTACATGCTTACTATTTTTTTTTTGGTTGAATTTGCAATATCAAGGTTCCAGATCTCAAAGGAAACAGGAACAGGTACTGTATACAAATGAAAGTAACCATGCTGAGGCCATGTGAGGGAAGTTAGATTTTTGGCAGATTCAAAACATGGCTTTGGTGACAGACAGGGGAAACTCTAGCTGTAAGAAGTCTGACAGGGAGGAAATTGCATTATGAGGTGCCAGGTATCATGAACTGAATTTGGTTGTAATATTATGAAATATGAAGGAATATGAAATTATAGTAGTGTTCATGCTATGAATGGTGCTATTTATGTATGTTTGTAATTAATTTTACTATCTCTGTGCCTAGGTTTTCTGAGCTGTAAATACAAGCCTACAGCTTTCAGCTATTTCCTGTAAGTCAAAATACAGACATGAGGGCAGTTAAAAGTTTTCTTTAATGCTGCCACCGCTGTAGGCATTCCGGTGAATGGTGTTGCTAGCATATCCCTCTTTTGGAGTTACTTCTTTCAGAAGAGCTGAAAAATGATGGAAGAACCTTTTGGTGCGGACAGCTGATAAGCTGGTCAAAGGGAGGACAGCTAAATGTGAAACATGGAAGATAGGAGAAGACCATGGGAGTTATTGTTTATAGACAGTCTAACTTGTGTCTTCTAGGGAAACTTCTGAGCTGAATAGACTCGTTAAGATATTAAGGGAGGAAAAAAGTGAACAATACCAAAATACTAGAGACAACTGTTGAAAGAGGAAAAAAACAGGGTTGAAGTGGGTTTTTTGTGTGTGTTTTTCTTTTTTTAAGAGCAGTTGGACCAAGTGACATCCAGAGATTGCTTCCAGCCTAAATTATTCTATAATTCTAACAGTTTTGGCATTAAAGGCAAAACCCAGACACTACTATTTTCTATTTACAATGAAAAACAGATAGTGCTTAGAAACTCTGAATTATTTTTTCTGGAGTATGTGTATTAATCCCACAGAACTTCCTGCTAGTTTAGGAGCTGGCTCCATGTAAAATGTGTCAGTATGTGCTGAGGGCTATATATAGTTATGGGTCGTAGCAGCAGGGAGGGAGCTGCTGAATTTCCAAGCTTGTCTTCCTGAGAAATCTACAGACTGGTTGTTTAAATGGTTTCCATGCAAGCCCCTCTATCACCAACTCGGAAACCAAAAAATATTGTATCTATCTCATTACTTGTTACCTATAACTTTAAAAAGGGAAGCTTTGAAGGAGGAGGAAGTTGGAGACTGAAGAAGAGCAAGAGGATGGGTCTGGAATGTATGGCAGTTGTAATGTCCTAAAGATTAGGAGAGCTTTATAGTGAACCTTAGAAATGCCTCACTGTAGCAGAGGGAACAGCTGCATTTTGAAACCAAGTTAAATAATTAACTTATTGGGGTTTTTTGAGTTCCTTAAAGATGAATATATTTTAATACTAGTTGAGAGCACTTCTCTTAAAGGAAGTAAAGGATACATTAACTTGAGGTGTAAAGAAAAGAAATCTCTAGTTGATTGTGAGCTTAATATAGAGTTGCAAGAAATTCAACTAGCAGGTGTCATGTTGCACTAGATTCAAAGATAAAGTTTTCTACCAAAAAATCAATTTCCTTCTGGGAAACTTGGTTTTCTTACTGTCTTCTTGCTGGGGGACGGTGTCTGTATTTCTAGCAGAGTGCGGTCCCTGGGCATCTCTTAAAGGTTCTATGTTCCTCAGTCGAATATTTCACGTTTGTGGAATGTAAGCCCTCCCCCCACTCCAATGAATCTTTTCCTCCTTATTTCAGGATGCTGAGAGTCAGGTGGATAAGTTGAATCTATCCAGAATTTAGCAGATAGGAAGTCCAGTCTTGGTTACGATCTCTCACAGTGCGATCTGACTGCTTGTATTCATAACTCTGCTAAAATAAGAGTTTTATTTTCCCTGGTTTACAGTGGAAATTGAGAGATGGAAATGCTTGTAGCCTATAAAACCCCTGTACTTTTCAGTTCACATGCAAGTTGTGAAAATCACAAAAATCACAAAAGCTGTGCTTAGTCCCTATTGATTTGTACGTTTCTAGTCCAAGCAGAGATGCTAAGGAACTTACGGATTCTTTACTTAAAAGGCTGGATTAATTTATCTGTATATGGTATTGAATGTAGTCCCACCCTCTAATGCAAATGCTGTTCTGTGTATACAAAGCTTTTCTATAGCATATATTGTTTCCAGTTAAGTTAGTGAATTATGTTTGTGAAGGATTCAAAAGTATTAAAATAATGTATTAGATCCTTTACATCAGTACAGTAGGGCATATATCTGGGATTGCTTTGTTATAAAAACAACTAAACCCAAAGTAAGTAACATTTGTGTAAGAATGATCTATAGATCAATTTCAAGACACTTTATCTTGGACTGTGATGTGCTTTTTCAGATGGTGAACTGAAAAGCTTTCTGTTGAGAAATGGAATAAGCTCAGGTTGCCCGAAGAAAAGGCTGTATGAAACCTGTGCCATGGGGTTGAGGGCTACCTGCCCAGACAGGGGAGACCTTGGCTACACCTGCCCAGCTCTAGCTGACCTGATTAATCCTGGAAAATGAAAAAACGACAGAAGAACTTTGTTCTGTAACTGTTGCTAACTTCACACTTCCTGTAACACCTTTGGGGTGAGAGACCAAAGAGTTACAGAAACCTTGGTGGCGACTGCTAATTGACCGTAGATACGGACTGTGGAATTGGTGAGAACTTTGGTGGCTCATGCTGACAGTTTAAATGAGAAAGCAATAAATAATTAAAGCAGTAGCCCCAGGTGCGGGAGATGAGGGAGCATGACATGGGACATGCGCATACCTCTGACACTTGGAAGGCTGATCTGGAGGGGAACAGCCTGGTGTGAGGTCCAGGCCACCGGCCAGGACTTGGACACACCGAGCAGTTGGGGTGAGCGTTCTGTTCCCCAGGGTGTCTGGTGGCAGTGCCACCTGGACCTTGATTTGTGTGTGTCATAGAATAGACAAGCTGGACCAGAAATGCAGCACCCGTCCTGCTTAATAAAACACGTCTACATTATGTGACAGAGTGGTGTCTTTCTGTTCTTGCAACCACCCCACCCCATTCCCCTGTGACAAACCCAGTGTGGATGAGATGATGTTAAACGGGTTTTGGGTCAAGAGAAGTTTCTGTGAATATCTTACAGGAATGATTCCAAGCTGGTGATTCCTCTTCCCGTTTCACCTCTGCCTTCCCTGTCACTCTCCCATGTGTGGTCAACCCGCTTCCGCAGTGGGACCACAGGTAGGCTCTTGTCCCTACCTCTACGGCATGAGCATTTTTATGCCTGACCTACTCAGGGTTGCCTGACACCCTTGTGATCTTATTCAGGAAAACAACTTTTAACTGTTTCTTCCCATCCTGTCTTTGAAAATAAAATTCAGTCTTGTTGGGAAAGTAATGGCACTGTGATTTGAGAAGTGGGAGAGAAATGAATCCAGATAGACCGTGGCTCATCTTCTCAGATTATGATTTTTGAGGTTTTGGCCACAAGATAGAAGTTTCTTCAATTAATTTATTTTCTAGAGTAGGAAAACTTTTAGGAAAGTGGTGGGGGGCAACTTATTTTCTTTTATACCTTTATATCTAGGGTGCTGGTTAGCCATATTGCCACCGGGTAAGGATTGATCGTCTGGGGAAACTGGAAAGGCGAAATCACTGATGGGGAACTACAGAAACGGCAACGAATGTACTAGATAAAGGGACTTTCAGCTTGTAAACGGGAAGCTGGAATGGTTAGTTTAGTGACAAATGTTTCTTTCAGAGTGGAGTGGGTCAGCTGGGTGAGAAGGTGGTGGCTGATGATGGAAATGATACTTGGTTAAAAGGAAAAAGCTTCAAAATAAAATAGCTTGTTGAGATCTGAAACTGGCAGTTGGTGTTGAGTCATCTTGGGGTCCCTCTGACCCCAATGTGAGCATGACACACGCATCCCTCTGGGAAGTAATTATGTCTCTTCCGTGTTTAAAGTCTGTGTTTCTTGGTTTTAATCTCTTTCTGGAAAACAAGCTTTCTTCAGAAGATGTTTGCAGAAAACAGAAGGATGGGAATGGTATGAAATGGAGCTATAGGGTACTCAGAGGATGAGTCTGGATGTAAAGTATCGGTATGCCCCTGGTACTGGAAGGTCAGTTCTGCAGCCATACAAATTCTGTGTCTTTCATTCTAACGGTTGTTGATGCGTAAAATCCATCTTCTTTTTCCCGTGTTCCCATCAGCTAGGTGCAAGTTGTCTTTCCAAGTTCACTTGCACCTGACAACTGTGCTTTTTTTGTGCACGTAACTTCTGGTAACTATGGTCAGGTCATAGTTGCTACCTGGTTTAATGTTCTTGGGTGACATAATCATGGGCAAAAATAACCCGTTCTCTGACTGAAAAAAAGAAAAGTTCTATAACTCTCCTTAACTGTGACCTGTATTTGTGTGGGTGTGCAAATATGCTATGGGAAGCTAAATGTAAAATATATGGTGATCCACGGAGCAGGCTTCTCTCAGTGCCTCCTATGACTGGTAGTGTAGCCTACATATAAAACCCGTGGTCAGTTTGCAGTAATGATTCAGAGTGACATGCGATGCAAAATAATCTTTAAAAAAAGATTACAAGGTATTTTCTTTAGTAGCTGCACACTCTGTCCCCTGCCCAGTCACCATAAGTACCGTTGCGTGACACAGCTTACAATTAATAATTAGAGTGGCTTCTGTCTCTAATTAAGACAATAATGATTGTGTGTTCTTCTGAAATGTGAGTTGAGGATTAATGGGGTAGGCCTCAAACCAGGTCAGAGCATGAGGATTGGAATTAGCCAAACTGACTAACCCTCAGACCCTTGCAGGACTCTTCGATAGCTCCACATGGTTATGCAGTATCCGTGAGTTTTAGGAATAGAAGCAGTTTCACAAGTAATCTATGATATGCTTTTTAATTTCCATTTCTGGTGATGCAAAGGTTGCTGTTGGATCTGCAAAGTAGTTGGTTGCTCTTAAATGTAACAATGAACGTGGCAGCTTGTGTTCATAACTCTCACCCTTTCCATAACAGCTGCTCTGTGTCCATCTGCCTGAAGAAGAGAAAACGTGCTACAGGTTTAAGTAAAATTTTGTGAGCTACACTAGGAAGAGGAGAGTGAGTGGCAGACTCTTTGCCTTTAAAATTTACAAACTCCAATTCATAATTTTTTCTTGTTTTTCATAGTATTTTGGCCAAATCACTGTAATATGAACCTATGAACAGTAAGTTCAGGTAGAGGAGGTGGTAAAACAGCCATGTTGTAATCACTTGGCCTTTCCTAAAGCTGTGATATTGTCACCGAAATCGGGGATAAACCTCGTAACACCAATGTAGTGTTAAAAGACAGGCATTCTTTATTCATGGCACCGGGAACACGGGGGATAGCTCCTCCCAAGATCGTGTTCGTCTTAATCAGTCCAAGAAACAATCTTTTATACACGTACGGATACATAGCCAATACATATTCATTATCCTTCTGTTAAATGATTGGTTAAGAACTCTTCGCCTACCATGTAAATGACTACGCATGCCCACTATGATTTGTGAGACTTTTACTTCCTTGTTCTTTTGAGTCGGAGGGTTTCTTGAGTCGGTGGTCCTTGAGTTGGTGGTCGCGATCTCCCCCTGCCAGAATTACCTTTCCCCTAGTTTCTGTGCTTCAGCGTCTTTTGGGCCAAGAAATTCCTTTTTATCACTGCTGGCTGATTTATGGCCTTCCCTTATCTTCCCAGCCTTCTCTGTAGCAGGGTGTTTCTACTGTTAGTCCTTGAAGTTTTACTAAATTGTATTCTTTTAGGAGGTTCTTATAACTGAGGCATTCATCGCTAAGACTTTCTTATCTGGTCTAAGCATTATTCACTGCCCTGTTAAAATTCTCAGGTGTTAGTTTCTACTCCTAACTGTAATGCTTTCTTAATTACTAGTAACTTCTGCACTATTTTATTTCATCCAAAAACATATATATATATATATATATATAAAAAAACCACTTACGTCCACCACAAAAGGCACAGCGGAACCTTCTATCTTCCAGCTATTGTTCAAGGTATCGGCATGCCTTAATTGGGGCCTAGGCAGCTTGTTCTTCCCAAGAATGTGGGTATGGGCACAAGCTGCAAGTTTTAACCCTTTGGTTATTTACAACAATATTTTTCTTAATACCCTTAGGTTTTAGGTTTACCACTTGAAATGCCTAGACCGGTTCCCCAGACGCTGTGTAAACAGATCGCTGTTCGTGGTTCTCCTGACATTTTGCGCCTTCTTGATTGCCTCATTTTTCTCCTAACTGTACCACCTTTATAGATCCAAATATATACTTGTCCTCTATCATGTGTGCACTTTCTAATAGTTGAAATGTTATTCAAACCGTTAATGCATTGTACCAGGGCTGTGCATGGAGTGGAGGGGAAGGATCGTTGCCTTCAGCTCTGATGCATGCTGACTGTCCAGTCCAGAGCTGTACTGGCCCTTGGCTGCCAGCTCGTGGTGCAAATACACTGTGGTATTATTAGCCCCTGCCACCTTATGCTATTTCTGGTATAATTACTTTCTGATATATTCATTGTTAGATTTCTCCCTCAATATTCTTTAGAATCTGGAGAGATTTATTCAGTATTTGCAAATTTTTGTGCTTTAATCTTAACTTTGTGAGCACGTTAACTCAAATCATTTTGCATAAAGCTGTCAAATAATGCCAGTCATAAACCTGTGCTGTATCTCTTTACTATTCTATATACTATTTCCTGTTTGAATTATTTTTAAGTTACACAGCATTCTTTTGTAAAGTTTAAATATATTGACTTCAGCATTTTCTACATTTTCTTCATTCTTTTTCACTTGTGTTCTTTGTAGTAAGGCAGTAAAAATAATTTCAACGACGCAGTAAATAATAATGCTATGTAAAAAATAGGTAGAGACTAACAATAAGGACTTGGTAAACATGGTGATGTTCTCTTCGGGGCAACAGAAGTATGCTAACTTACATCAGTTCAAGGGGTTTTAAGTACAGTAAACCAGAACGGTTTAAGCTGGGATTGATGTAAATTAGGCTAATAGCGCTCTCTAGAAAAGGGGCAGTATCTCATAACAAAGAAGTTTTATTTCTTGATGCCACTGCATGTGTTCAATGGTAAGCTCTCTGTCTTTTTTCTTTCTTCTGTTCTCCTGCTTCATCTGGTTGTGGACGCTGTGCTCAGTGCTGAGAAATGCAGAACATGCTTGTGGAGGGCATGGCAGCTTTATTAATTTCATACTTTAACATTTCTGGCAACATTCCCGTGTTGAAAGCTGATGGAAACAAACTGCTCTTTAGGCCGCAGATATCTTGAGGAACGTGTAGTTCTGCTTTAGTTCTGCTTTCTTGGCTAGTTCTTGGGTAGTTTGCCACGAAAAATGTGTCATACCTGTGTGATATAACACTGAAAAAACCACCAATGTTAGATAAATCTGTTTATAGATGAAATTTAATTTCTTATAAAGAAATGTAATGACTGCAAACTGATTTTGAAACTCATTTTTTTAATGACAAGTGCACCAGGGGTGTGTTCATTACTTCTCTGGGTTTCCAGCACTGAGATGTGCTTTCTCAGCTCTTGCCCTCTTTATCATTCTGCCTCTCCTCCGCAGGTCACTCCCTACCCGTTAATATACCTCTCTCTGAATTTCGGTCCTGTGCCCAGGCTCACCGATCCTCTCTGGGGACACGGGCATGTCCCCTTGTCCAGGCTGCCGGTGCTCCATGCCTCTCCCCTCCAGCTGCCCCTCGTGCATCCTGGCTGATGCAGTCTTCCATGCTTCTCCTGAGGGTCCTTTGCCACCTCAGGAGATCCTCAGTGGGGGCTCTCAAGGGCTGGGGAGTATAAAAGGAAAAAAACCTTGGAGAGCAAAATGCCTGGAAATTCACAGTGTTAAGCATACCAAGGAAAATCAGTTATTTTCCTAAGGGGCCTTATGTCTAACAGCAGTGCAAGGTGCCATTTCTTAATGGCAGCAAGTGAAATATTTTTGCACTTCATGTTGGTGATTCTATCAAGGTAGGTTATACATTTCAACCATGCTGAAGCAGATTTAAATGTAATGGTTGCAAATGCGAATTTCTCATTTAGAAGGACAAGTCCGAACAGAAATAAATGTATATGTGTATTGTGAGTTCCAGAAAGTAATTCAAGCAGACCTGTCTGAAGTTTTTCTTTTAAACAATCTCAGTATGCTGCAAAAATTACTTTCAATTCTTCAGGCTCCCACAGACTGCAGCACAGAAAATCAATACTTTTTCAGCTAATGTCAATTTTTTTCATTAAAGGATAAATGAGGAAGTGTGAGACTTCTAGGCTTCTCTGACTTCTGTGCGCTTCCCAGACGGCTAATCTTTATTTATCTTTATATTTTGTATAATGCGTACTTAGTGCTTGTCATTTTACTCTCATTGCCAACGGTTGCTTGTGTTTACGAGTTAAAAACTCAAATAATGATGGGATTGTGGTGCATTTTTAAAGCCTTTGTTCGAATACCTCAAGTTAAGAGGGTGAATGTTTTATTTGAGGAAATTAAACTTTGTAAGAAACCGAAAATGATCCCTATTATGGGTTAGTTTTCTGCTCATGCAGTAATGTGATGGCTTGTATTATCTTTGTAGTCACTGAGATTTGTCAGTGTTGAAGTATTGGTACTGTGGAGGGTTTGTTCTTCAGTTTAATTTTTATAAACTGAACTGTTATAATTTATATATCCCTGAACAAAGGTTTCCTATTAATATGTTGGCAGCAAGCCAAATGTATTTAATTTTTAAATTTTGTTCATTGCTTTAATGATCTTTTAGATATCCCTATACACATCTGTTGCAAATACTGTAGATTTGAATTAGAGAATATTTTTTTTAATTATCTGAAGCAAATATGCACTTTGCATTTCTTTCCATAGATTTATCAAGAGCAGCAGAAGAGTGGCATGATCAAAGGCAACACAATGGGGTCAAAAGTGAAAGATAGCAAATGTCAAAGTTTAGGTTTTGCTCGTTGTTTCTCTTTTGCTAATAAGGGCATCGGTGCATACAAGCAGAACGCTGGAGGCAACAGCATTTGCTCTGCCAGATGAGAAGTAGAGAAATAAAGCACTTTAGGTCAATGGTGCTCCATTCTAGGCGGAGATGGATCTTGCAAATAATGATGTTGGAATTTTGCTAAAGTTTCTCCCATGATGTTTGCTTTTACTGTTGCTGCAAAGTTTGCCTGAACATAAGGGCAACCTCACTTGTTAGCAGTGGCTGACAGGGACTGTGTGGTATGAAGTTTCACTTGATGATCTATGGAAGACCTACCTAAATAAAAATGGGGAATGTGTATCTCAGAAAAAGGGTATGAGGAGAACACGATTTAGCAAATGGGCTCTGTTGTTAAGAATGCAGGGTCAGAAACTTTAAGCAGAGACAGAGTATTTTCCCCTTTGGATTATGCCCGATTGCAGATTACAAGGGGCAGTTCTGAAAGAGTTTATAAGCCTGTGTACCTTGTTCAGCTGCAGCGCGAGCACACGCTGGACAGCCAGGCATCAGCTGGTTTGGGCAACGGCTATAACTGTGCTTGTATGTACAAACCTCTGTAGCTATATACTTTGGTTAGCAATCTTGCAGCGAGCTGAGCAACATATTTCAGTATTTTTCACTGTAATTAACATTTTACATGCTTCAGTACATTTAGTACCATGTTCCAGTTCTTTCTGCACACAAAACCATATTCTTCTATCTTTGTTATTAAACTATCTAGCTATAAGAGGCAAAGTCAGTGTTAGAGAAATGCATGAAGGAGAAAGTAAATGGCAGAAAGTCAAAATTAAGCAAACCATTTCCAGTGCTGTTACTAGATTTAAGAGAGAATGTGACATTTTACAAATAGTTTCAAAGACTAAAACATGAATATTTGAAAGGAATGGATGGTAGACTTCAAACTCATAGCAGTCATTTGTCACAGGTGCTTGTTGTCTTGCTGAGGGTCTGACGGGAGTGGTGTAGAACTGGAGACCAATGCCCTGCGTAGCTGTAGAGAGAGTTTAGGGGCGGGGGGGAAGTGAGGGAAGTAAATTTCCTAACTTTCCCAAATGCATGGGTGAAGCCCTGCTTGGTAGAATAGATGCAATTTTCCTGCTTCAGGATGCTTGTTAAAAATCAGAGAAAATAAGGATGAATGTAAGATTTTCTTTCCAGAACACTGCAATTTCCAACTGAATATCTAATGTGCTTTCCCCCCCGCCCCCTCCTTGTTAATCTGCCTTTTAGAGTTTTTATAGTCGGGAAGCTGTCCCAAAAGACTTATTTGTGAGGTGTCACTATGTAGCATTAATACAATTAACCTTACAAGTCCCTTTTTCTTCCTTAGCCTATTTGCTTGGTAGACTTTCAAGAATTACTTTACTGCTATTTTCTGATGTTGATTAATTTTGGAACAGGTATTACATACAGCAGGGGAGTTTCTCTTCTGTGTAAATGGCTATGGGCATCTTGGCTGAGGTTGCTGACACATATTTGGCTACATGCTGACTTACCAGCTATTGCCAAGGACTAAGGAATGTTGCAAAAATAAAATGAGTTACTTAAGAAAATTATTATTGTCCTTACAGTTGGAGTGATCTCTCCTCCAAAGGAAGAAAAAAATTTGTAACAGAACTTAAGTTGATATTGAAATAAAGTAAGTGTCAAGGTTAACAAAATATTTTATGATGTTGGGGTATGAAATTGTCCTAAAGTGTCTTAAAAAAAAAAAAAAAAGTGGCTAAGTTGAGTGTCTTTGTCCATTCAGTTGCAATATACACATTAATGAAAAGTTTCAATTGAAAAATACTGACTAGGTCTCACTTTTGAGTGGAACTTGGATGCTTCTCCGTAATTCAGTCCTCTGGTGTAACTTTCTGGAAGTATATTTATTTGTAAAAATGACAGTATTATGACTTACAATACATAATATTTTTTGAGATAACATTTATGTATAAATAAATATATCAATATATTTTCACTGTCTAGATGATGGATGAGTTGGAGTCAATGCAGTCCAACAGTTTCATTCCAGTGAATTTACAAATACTGACTTGCCCTGCATATGACCTGAGTTTATAATTTGTGAATGGTAACAAGGAGCAGAGGGAGAAATTTTATCTGTATTTCTATTTTTGCTGTATCTTTTATGGTTTTTAATATAGTAGCATTTTATCATTTATACTTTTGGCATTACTCTTGCATGAAATATACTTTTCAGGACTATTCTTATGCCTAGAGGCTGCTGTCAGGTAATGTTAGGAGATTTCTCAGTAGCTATGAAATCAGTAGGCAACAGTAAGAGAAGCTTAAAAAGGAGATGCTGAACTTCAAACCATGGGTTGTACAGCATTAGAAGTTCAGAAGAACCTGGTGACTTGAGTTGCAATTTCCAACACAAGCTGTTTAGGTCTTTATGGCAAGCAAAACATGAAGCAAACCCCTCTATCCCATTTTCTGCTTCAGCAGTGGTACATCTGTTTCATAAACGTGTCTGATTCCCCTGAAGAGGGAAGAGGATGCTTGTATTTTGGTCACTGGTTTTATTCATGCAAAGTTATCATTAAAATCCTGTCCATATTTTGTTAAATCTTGCTCTGGAAAATCCAAATTTATCAGCATCTCGCGTGAGAATAGGAAGCTCTCAGAGTGGGGACAGTGCTCCCTGATTTGTCAAAGTCAGTGAGCAGAGAGAGGAGGAATACTTAATGAACCCTGTTTGATCAGAGTCTGTGATAGCCAGCACATCTTCTTGGCTCTGGCCAAGACCGCAGATAAAATCTTACGGTTGATTGGTAATAGCAGGGGTGGAGGTGTGGATAGGATCTTGGCAACTGGGGGGTTTAATGATACAAGAATGAAGTCTGATGTCATCATGAAAGAAAATGTTTAGTGTCCTGTCTTGAGCGTGAGTATATACCTATATACCTAACGGTAATAAATGCCTGCTCTTCAGGTTGATAATCAGTCCTAACTGAATCGCAGGTGAATGTTGTGCTTCTTCCTCCTGAGAAATCATGACAACAGTAATTGAAACAACCAGATTTATGTTCAGCTGCTTACTGCTGGAGGTCTTTTTGTTATCTTTAACCCAGCGTTAATTTAATCTAAGTAAAAGAGACTGTGTATGCTTTCTCTCTTGACTGTATGCCAGTACAGAATGTCCAGAGAACACGGTTCATTTTGGTGCTAGTGTACTGTATGAAATTTCAGCTTATAATCTTTGATAGGAAAACAATATGGCTTTTAAAATCATTTGATAGTTTATGCTGTGTATTTATTGATTTATTTATTTTAGGTATTCTCCTATCTTCCTACTTCTATGTATAGTACCAAGTCCTTAAAAATTACTTGTTTTATTGAAGATCAGTGTGGATACACAAGTGCAGCAAGAGTCTGTAATATCTCTGCCCTGCTATTTGAAGCGCTCAAGCAGTGTCCTCCTGGAGCCCCACTGAAACAGATGAAGGGCTACATGTGCTGTGAACTCCAAGGCCTGCACATAAACACCTCTATAAGCAAAAGTGTCTTCCAAAAATTAGCTCAAAATTTAAAACAGAATGCAAGTACAAAAAACCACCAACACAACATTAAGTTGTTTTGGTTTTTTTCTTCTTAACACCACATAGTGCAAGGAATGTTTTAACTCGTAATTTACTCCATAGCTCCTCAGAAAATTAACACACTGTCAATAGCAGTAGCTGTAAGGACAAGTCTTAGTTTAATTTCCCTGTTATTTATCTCCTGAATACAGTCCACCACTGTCACTTGTTTTATTAACATTTCAGAATGCATAATAATTTATAATAGAGAAATACAACTCCTGTTGTCTCTTCCTCCAGGCTTATATAAGAATAATGTCTTTTCATATCTATTTATTTTGTGTGTGTTAAAGCGTCATTATGAAATTGAAAATGCCTCTGAGTACGCTTTATGAAAGTTGAAAGCCCCCAACTGATAATGGCAGGATATCACTGACCTTGTCAGTGTATTAAATGCTAATGGTAGCATTTCAGGATGCACAACATCTTGATAGTTGGTAATCTGTGACCTGGGCCTCTCAGATGGTCATCTTGTTCGAGTCTTCTCAGTGGTAAAATCTGCTTTCTTATGTTAGAGAACTGGAATGCTTTCCTTGGACAGGGAAAAATGTCTCAAAATGTAAAACACTTGTAAGAAAGAACCATCCATTCTGGAAATAATAGAGGCCAAGAAAGTTTTTTTGCCAAAAATAGTTGCAAGTGCTTGCAAATCTGGCTAAACAAACACTATAACGGAGCTTTCTGACCAGTTGTGGCTAAATAAGTCCGCCAGAAATTGCTAAAGTTGTATCTCTTACCCTATTTAGTGGGAGCTATTCTCAGGCTTTGGGAATTGGGGTGATCTATGGGGAAAAAAAAGGGTTATAGTTTATAACATCCTTAGAAAAGTACTGCTAATGGCTTTGAAAATATTTTTTTGTTCCCTTTTTTCCTTTCCTCCACGTGAAAGATGAGCACAGGATGGCTGTGGCATGTTAGGTCTGCTGAGCCCTGTGTCCTGCCTGTGGCAGTAATTCACAGCAGGGAGCACAACATGCTGCTCTTACAGGCACTTCCCCGGGTGCTGTCGGACTGGGAGGGGTCTCAGGTAGCTCAAGATACATCTTTCCCTCCCTAGTTGGTCCAATCACTTCCTAGACCTTAAATTTGGTATGTATATGTGCTTATTATAGCGTGCTACAGTGTGTGTAGGTTTGAAGAAACTCGGGGAAGATAGACATTGCATCCAGTAATGTGGGCTGGTTAGCGTAGGCTGGAGAAACCTTTATGTGTTACAGGGCAGAGACTAAAGTGAAAACAGAGTAAACACAATTAAAAGAAAAATTTGGGTTATTTTCCACCTTTCTGGTAGGGTCTTAAAGGATCCACTGTAAGTTTCTGCGTGGCACCTGTCACACGGCTCTCCAGGGGTGATGAAAACTGGAGAGGTTCGGGTGGACCTGTACCTCCCGTGGGCCAGGCAGAAAACAGAGAGGCAGAACTTGGATCCACAGAAGAGGATTTTTGATTCTGTTAGATTAGGAAGTGCGGTTTATTGGTTCATTATACTCTGAAAAAAGTTGCAGTTTTGTACCTTTGTTAGTGAATTTGGATTACTTTTAGCAAATATTTTCCATACAAGAGAAAAAGGAGAAAAATTTGAAAAGCTGAAATTTCATTTGAATACGTTTGCAATGAAATGATCATTTTGGTGTGTCTCCATGTTGAAATGGGCTTCTTCCCCCAAGTTACTTGAAATTTCTCCTTTTTTCCTCCTTTTGGTCTCTGAACTAAAAGAAGTCCACTATGGATACAGCCAAAGTAGGTTCTTTTTTCAATTAAGGGTTTGAGGCTTATGAAACATGTCAATGAACATGCCCAAGGAAAAACTTGGCTGTTCCAAAAATATAAGGCAGACTTTTCTATTTAAGAAAAGCCATCCCAGCATATGGTGTGTTTCTTTTAAGATGCAAAATATTCATATACCGAGATGAACCTTCTGGAGGAACTTTGAGGCAATAGCTCCCGCTCTTAAAGCTTCTGCCTTTATTTGTTTCAGCAGAGATTTACTTTCTGAAAATTTTTCTTCCCAATTTCTAGAAGATGTTAATAGTGCCCTGCCAAACTGTTGTTGACAATCTATTTCTTGTAGGATGCTGTTATATATAAATAGCTTTTTTTATATATTTAATTTTTAAAGCCAGGAGAAACATTCAGATTGGCTTTCAGCATGAGTCTAGAATAACATTAATGTCTCTGGCGTAGCAGTTGTTGTACTCTTGTATGGCAACTGTTGTACACATTATCTTACATGACTGTAGTTGCGGAATAGTTTGGGTTTTATATGCGATCAACATGTTATTGCGTACAGGGCTGCCTTATCTTTTTTTTTTTTCAGTGCCTCGCTTGCTATAGCAGTAACCTGTGTTCACTGCCACTATGCTAGTATGACCTTCATACAGACGAGCAAAAAACCCATCTTGTTTGCTCAGCATCCCAAAAGACAATTAGGAATGGTTGCCCGAGCAACGTAACATCCTTGTCAAATACCACAGGGATTGCTGTGATGCCACTTGGACCGTTCTGTCAGAAGTGGCATGCTTCCACGCGCAAAACAGTGGAGTAGTGAAGGAATGTTGTTGCTTCCCATTTGCTTTTTATCTTTGCTTGGACTCTTTTCTGCTGAAGTGGTAGAAAATAAGCAAAGGCACAGAGTAAACAGAGTAGTAGGAAAAAAAAATTTAAAAAGCAACATGAACAAGGAAAGGAATCTTGTGGGAGAGAGAGGTGGGGATGCTCTGCATTTTGGATGCAGGAACAAAGCAATGGAAAAAATCAAACGGAAAAGAGAGTCACTGTGGAAGATGCATTTAAACAGAATAAAGCCATTTAGAAAAGGGAAGAGGGAGAAAACACAGGAAATGCTGAAGGAGCGGTATAAAGGGGTAAAAATGGGAAACATCTGTTTTTAAGCATCTAGTAACTCTTATGTTAAAACTATTTCTTCATGAGAGGTGCAGTTTTTGTCTTTGCTGTGAAAATCTGTATTTCAGGGGGTTTTTTTGTTTGTTTGGTTTGTTTTTTTTTTTTTTTTTAAATTAAAAAGAAATCAACAGACTTATTGATGTTTTGATACTTGAGTTTGTTTCCCTAATATAAAACCTGCCGAACATCCATTCTTGGTGGAGGTGGCTTATCGGTGTTGTGTGGTTGAGGCACACTTGTATTTTGCAGCCAACAGCACACAAGGGAGCAGTATGGCTAGTATCGCATCTGTCTGCCTTTTTTCTTCTCAGCTTGAATGAAGAGCTACCTATTTACAGCTAGGATAACTGCAGGGAGGCCTTGGCATCCATCCAGGCAAAGGGCTCACGCTCACGTCTACATCCATAGTGGGATGCTGTAGCTACTTTCCTGCTGTTAATCCACCTAATTTTCCTTGTTTTATACACATATAGTCTGTGAATGCTTGGATAGCTGATGTACTGTATGAAGTATTTGTTCCATCTGTTCAGAACATTTGAGCTTTATAATAAATTCAGAGCAATTCAGAGGTTTAGATCTTGACTGTTTTCTTTAGTCAGTAAAGAATTATATATGGAAGTCTATCGAAATGAAAGCTAAGCTGTGAGAAGGGAACACCACCAACAACAAACTAAATAGGAAATAACAAATATCTTCTTTTGTGTTTTTCCTGAGAGAGGTGTATGTATCTGTGTGTTTGTTACCTGAGGTCTCATTAAGGGTCAGTTTATTCTGCCACTTAGGTGCTAGTTTCTTCAGTTCTTACAGAAAGACATTCCTTGTTAGTCCAGAAGTGTTTGTATTCTCCTTTAACTGCTTTTCTGCTATGTAATTTCATTATGGATGATGTCATCTTTAAGGCTTTTTTTTTTTCCTCCAGTAGTGTGGTTTGATGGGATCAACAAAATCTGTTACATTGATGTGTGTCCTAATGTCTTAAAACCTAATTTTTGCTGGTCATTGTAGTACTCTGTCAGCTACTTTTAATGTAGCTGCTACTGCCAACAGTCACAGTTACTATAGAGGGCTCATGCATGTGGAATTGGGTTTAGAAATTGGGGTGCACTGGCTTATAAGTTAGAGAGCTCTAATGCTAGCTCCAGCAAAACTCGTCTCCCTTCTCTGGACTGCTTAACAATTGACATGAATTTATTTGATACTTTCATGGGGTCTACTTCTGTTCACATCCTATTTATATTATAATCTGACCAACATCTCTTCATGTTATCGTGTGATGTTTTGATAGCAAGGTGAAGTTCTGATTGTCTAGTCAGCTTCTTATACAAGCATCAATTACCAAAGTAGCAGAACATAACGAACCTGCTACATAAAAGTACCAATACAGGTTGCCCTGTCCTGTCCCTCTAAATTCAGTCTTCAGAGCATCCCACTTCAAAGGACCTGTTTTTCTCTTTTAGAGAGTCCGCACTTGATTTGAGCTTCCTTCTTGCTAAAATGCTTACAAACTTGAAGCAATTGCAGTACCTGGGTATATAACATGGTCACTCCACTGCAGGAATTTGAGCAGATTTCTTGTAAGAGCTTTGAGTCTGCTGTTGGGAATTTTTGCTTTAGAATCATAGAATCATTAAGGTTGGAAAAGACCTCTAAGATCATCAAGTCCAACCGTCAACTAACACCACCATGACTCCTAAACTAGGCCCTGGAGTGCCACGTCTACACCTTTTTTGAATGCCTCCAGGGCTGACGATTCCACCACCTCTCTGGGCAGCCTGTTCCAATGCCTAACCACTCTTTCGGTAAAGAAATTTTTCCTGATGTCCAGTCTAAACCTCCCCTGACGCAACTTGAGGCCGCTTCCTCTCGTCCTATCGCTAGTTTCTTGGGAGAAGAGTCCAACGCCCGCTTCCCTACAACCTCCTTTCGGGTAGTTGTAGAGAGCGATAAGGTCTCCCCTCAGCCTCCTCTTCTCCAAACTAAACAACCCCAGTTCCCTCAGCCGCTCCTCATAAGACTTGTTCTCTAGACCCCTCACCAGTTTCGTTGCCCTTCTCTGGACACGCTCCAGCACCTCAATGTCCTTCTTGTAGTGAGGGGCCCAAAAGTTAAATTTCAAGTCTAAATTAAGTCTAAATACAGATTTAGGAGGTTAATTTTAGGATCACCCTAGTTAAAAAAAAAAAAAATTGACGCTTATCTCTAAGATAAAACTAACTAAAATGAAAAGATGATATATTTGGGTACACTGTCATCAGGATAAAGCAGCTCTGTTTATAGAAATAGAGATTTTTCTTTATTTTCAATGATAAAGAATACTATGTTTTTAAAGTGTAGTTGCAGATCAAATTCTTCCTATTATTGTATGAATGCTATAAATAATAAGCAGAGAGACCTAGCTTAATTTCCCTAACATTTAGGGAATACAGTAAATTTTACTGAAGTGTTTTTTCTTTGTACCTTGGAGTCAAAATCTCGTTTATGGTATGTGTATATAAAGATTCATATTTTTTGTCTATTGACTAAAAAATATTAAAAGAAAGAAAAACATTTATTTAGTCTTTAATACAAAAATTGGTTATGTTGTACTTTGCAAAGCTGTATATTTCATAGGTTGTTCAGTAAATTCTATCTGATGCACCTAGAATTTCTTGTATTTTGAACAATACATTCATGATAATACTTAAAGTACTTCTAATATTCATAATCTCCTTTAAAAAAAGAAAATGACCATTCTATAATCATATAACTTTTTTTCCTCTTCCATTTATCTTCTTTACCTGCAGCCCGCGTAATCTTCTTAGTTTCTATTCTTCTGATTCCATATTTCCCAGGAGATCTCTGTATTATTTTTATTAGATTAAAATAGAATTCCTGAAACACTTTCTGTATGTCTGCTATTAATGTGATTGGGAAGGGACACTCTGGGCTGTTTTATTTATTTATGTGCTTGTATTCATATGTTGGAGTGCCTTGTCTTAAATACTTACGCAACTCAAGTGGATTGGTGAGTCACTGTGATGTTAAAGTCAGATTACAGTCAACCTCCCCTATCTTACTCAACTCTTCAGAGATACATGGTCATTGGTAATGAGTCATCTCTCTTGACTTCACTGATATCTTCCTATTATTTCTTAAAACTTCGTTACTGCGGCAGATGTACTACAGATACAGAACAAAATAAGATGGAATATTTGCTAGCACGCATGTCATAACTGAAAGGTACTAGCTGAATTCCAGTTAGAGTTTTTGTGTGCGGTACAGTTCAAGATACGCTTCTAGGACTGATACTTTCAAATTTTTTTTAATAACTACATAATGAGTTTTTATATTTGAAACCAATCAAATAACATACCATTTTTTTTACAGGCAACTTTCAGAACAGGTCTGCATTCTTACATGCATTAGGGAATTTTTAAGAGTATAGGAAGAGATGATGGTTGTCTTGCTTGGCCTGCTACATAACACAAGAGAAAAACCTCCACTTGTAATTCCTGCAATAATCCAATTGGTCTGCACTATGATTTTTAGCAGTAATTCTACTCTTTGGTTATACCAACTCCATTTAGAAACATAACAGTACAGAAGCAGAAGAAACCACCTGAATTATTGAATCCAGCCTACAGCATCCTGCAGTGGACAAAAAGTCCTGAAGGTCTGTAAAAGCACCTGCTGTGGCCACAAGTCAGAAGTATAGCCAGCATCGCAAGTCCTATTGTATCAAAATCCCGGAGATAAAAACACGAATTGCGCTACTGAGAGAGCAAGACTATTTCCATTGTCTTGAGGTACCCCAGTGACTCGGAAGCGTTGCTATGTCCCCAGCAAAGTGTTCATACTCACACGTTGCATGCCATGCTCCTTTCTTTGTTGCTGTCTCTCCATAAGCCCTGGCAGTTTGAGCTAGCGGAAAAACTTGTTCTTGATTCTAGGTCTGGTAATCAGATTAACTCTGGAAGTATGCAAGTTCTTGAGAAGCTTCTCATTGCCATTAGGTTCGTCGGTGCTTCCTGCTTCGTACCGTCTTCTGTAAATCTCTGATGGTTCAGGATCTCTCTGGAAATGTGACAGTGGAGGAATAGGGCACTTCTGTTGCGGGCAGACTGCTGGCACCAATGGTGGAACGTGATCTGACTCAATTAAGAAAAAAGAAACAGCAAACCCAGTGTTGGTCAACATACCTTCCAGCAATATCTGTTGTCTTCCCATTTCTGCAAAACCTGACAAACTGAACACAAATCAAGTTGTTCCAGTAATCCTGCTTGAAAATGTGTACTTTATTTCTAGTATAAATATGTTAGCTTCAACTTGAGAATAGTGCTTCGTTTCTGTCTCCAAATCTCTGAATTTAGAGCAGACTGAAATCCAAGTCTTTGTAAATTGCACTAAGTATGAGCACTGGTGACTAGGGTATGAGCACTGGTGATTAGGATAAACCTGTGCTGCGTGTTAAGTGCATGCAATGAGGAAGGAAACAACAGCACTTTTAAGAAGCTGTAATTGCAATAGTAGTCCTGTTGACTGGGTCAATTCCAAGGCAAAAAAAGGTCATGAATTATTTTACTCTGTGAACTCGAATTAAATGTGATGATGTTTGTGAGTTGTTTTATTTGCATTGTCTAATAAGTGTAGAAATGTTTTTCTTCACATTTTTGAGGCTGGAGAAAGGAAAGGTTGCAAAGCCCGCTAAGAAGATGGGCTTGGTGAGATGGTGGGAGGAGAGAGAAAAGGAAGGGCAGATGGTGGGAGGAGAGAGAAAAGGAAGGGCAGCCAGGCGACTTCTGAATTTCTGTCGATAACACTTAGTGAACTGGGATGGCCAGAATGGTGATGCAGAAGTCCAATGTGCTGTGGCCAGTGGTGAATCTTATACGCATCATCTTTATTGGTCTAGGGTTGGCTTTCTTTGCTTAAACAGCAGACAATTTTCCAAGATACACCATACTGTTAATTGTTGTAGTATTAATTAGTGATACACTGGATTAAAGAATAGATTTTGTCATAATTTCAGCTCATTATATTTTCCAGGATAACAGCAATTAATAAAAAAGGTTATGTTCAAATAGGACGAAAACAAAGAGGGGATTATATGCAATACAAAATCTAGTCAAAATAATTGTTTTAAAGATTCAACTGTGAATTCTCACACTACTGCAGCTGATCTGACTTTTGAGAGAATTTATTTTGGAGTATTAGTTTTATTGATACTCTAATAAGATATTTGTGCAGTATTAAAATCTTTGCATTTTAATTGGTATACTGCAGGCAAACTTGGTGCTGAAGGAATTAACTTTTTTAATTGAAAATGGAAATTCTTTGTTTCTTTCTGAATTCTGAATGACAAATGACTGAATAATGCAACAAAGTTGATCAGCAGATATGAGCATGGTATGAACTGTTAAAGAACAGTATTTAGATTGTCTATACTAAGAGAAAATAATTTCTTATGAGATTTAAAATATTCTGTTTTCCATTCTGGTACATGAATAATTGTGACTAAAATGCTTTCCTGAAGAAGTAACAATACAGCAATGGGCTCATAATTTTGCCATTTTTTTCTTTTATAACTTTTATTTGTGTAGCAAGTTTGAAGGTGCTCTTTAAGTGACTTGTATTTTGCCTTAGTCTGGAACTGCTGCACCCTCATCTCCCATGTGGCTTCAAAGACTTGGTTCGTAGCATTGCAGGTGTAAAGATGATGTATTTGGTCGTTGCGTGCTCTGTTTGTCCTGGCTCTAATAGTGGCTCTTCTGGTTCAAGAAAGGCAATGCAAGCGCATCTGTGGCTTTGCAGCAGCTTTGCAGCACCGTCAATCTTCATAAGTGTGTCAGCTTCTTCCAATGAACAAGTACTTAATGGCACTATTTTCTCCTTGGTGGGTTTGCTTTGTATGTGATACGTTCCTTAGGAACCTATCTGTTTCTTTTGTGTGATAGATCACAGTGAGAAAAGGATTTGTGTCTTTTCCATGTGTGTCTTAGAGTAAGAAATGAGACCCATTAAATGACAGTGTTGATTTCAGTGACCCTCTTTTGGTGACAAATACGTACATGTGTAATATCTTTGAACTGGCTATACTAATACAAAGACTTTTTTTTCCCCCAGTTTTCCAAGGTGATCTTGTACACTAAGATATACTAGATTTGTCTTTCTCTGAAGAATGCAAAGCATCCAGGATTCCTCTCAGCTGCTTTGTCTCATGTGTGAAATACGCTACTTAGATTAATTATCCTAAAGTTCTATGATGACAGCTGTCATGCATAGAAATGGTATTTATATAGCAATGGTGAGGCGATACTTGCAGGTTTTCAGGAAGTGCTGGCATTTCTGATGGTGCTAGTTTATTCCTGGAGAGCAACCCTGTTCCTGTAGCTTCATGCATACTGCAACCTTTAGTTGTAGTTCAGAAAGACGATGTGTCCCGATATGTGTGTGGTGGGCTTTTTCCCTTGTTTTAAAGTTTTGTCAACAGTTCTATTTTAAAGCATTTATTAAATAGTCTCAATTAGGATGCAGTTTTTCATATTACAGAATTGAAGTCTTAAGTATTTTGTTGTGGTATATTACAGCAAAAGTATTTCTGTGATAATTGGCTCTTGTGGCCTTTCAGCCCACCAGACAGGCAAATGGTCAAAGTCTAAAATGTTCTTATTTCAAGATAAATAAGATATTTCAAATTAGAATAGTTAGTGTCACTGTGACTAAAAATCCTAATTTTTCTGTGTGACTGTAGAGCTTAGGACACTGCAGAATATTCCCAGTATCTGCAGTGTGGGGCGTAGGCAGTGAGTCATACACACTCTTCTGTCTTTACTGGCTTCAGGAGGGAGGATAATGCAAACTCAGTGTTCCTTAGCTCTGGCTTCATTCCAGGGGCTTTCAGGCAAGACAGGGTGGCAGTAGTCATAGTGGCTTTTGTGATGGGAAAGCTTTTATTGCTTGCATCGGTAACATCAGTGCCTTTTTGGGTATAGTAGACCACTAATGGGTGTTAGTGAAGAGTGAGATTTGGTTGCTGTCAGTCTGCTTTTAAAATGTGACCCAGTGGGCTCTGACTGTTCCTGAGTTTTGAATGACAGCTCTGGTATTTGACATGGGTGTGCCAGCTTAGCTGGATAGGAAATTACTAAGATTCCTCTTATAAATGAAATGATGAATCTTGGGTTAGTTCTGATATGGAAGCACACTAAACCATACAAATTTAGGAACTTTTATAAAACATCTCACATTCCTCTAATTTCTGCCTTTTATTTCTCCT
>WAAD01011655.1:262043-285571 GCA_013389945.1 Fregata magnificens
GGTATTGTACCATTTTCTCCAAGTGCTGGATAAGTGCTGCTTGGATATTTGCAGATCCACAAACATCTACCCCTATTACAGTGAAACAACAGCTCAAAGAGAGCTAGCTCAACATTCTTCCCCTATTAAAATACAACTAAATTGATACGGGTCTGTAGGGAAAATACTGCAAGATGTAGGTATTATTTGTGTCTGTCCTGTTTGTTAGCTGTAGAATGTCACTTTGGTTTTACATTTTAATAATGTGCCATGTTTAGTAATTTTATCAACAGAGAGAAATGTAATTGTATGCAATTTTTGTTTCCCTTGGAGTAGTAGTTAATATCTTGGGATGTGGTTTGTTTTTGGTTTTGATTTTTTTTTTTAAGGGGAAATACTAAGTTAAATATTCAATTGGAGTGAACTGTATGATGATGATGAGTACTGGTCTGATGACTACCTTTCTCTGTTCTTTACTTTCTAGCATGCTGCTTTGAGCTCCCTGATTTCACGAAAACCATTCTGACTGGAAGTGGCAGTTGCATTTTACAGTTCCCAAGCTCTTGGAAAAAGGGCAGACTAGTCTCCCTGATGGTCAGTGACAGGCATTTTAAATACCACTTCTCTTGCCAGCTTGTTCAAGCAGGTCTATATGATGGCTAAATCTACTGTTGAGGATTATGAAGATGGTGCTGTACAACATACACAGCAGTTAGATCAAAAAGGGAGTTGAACTAAGGAATAGGTGTGGACTACCTGGAAAATGCCATTTATAACTGACCTTCATAGTAAAGAATAATAGGGTTTAAAATTTGTGAATACTGTTTATCAGGTGTATTGTGTTCAGGACAACATAAGGAATTAGAGCTTTTACTGCAGTCCTTCTTGCCTTGCATTATTTTCAGCTTCAAAACTGTAGAGAGAGATATCCAGGTAACTGATCCTATATTGGAGCTTNTCAATTTATGCCTATCATCTGGAACAGATAGTGTATTTATAGTTGGAAGATGCCTCAAGGAAAGGGTACCTCAAGACTTTGGCTCTATTCCATTTGATTGCATGTACCATCGTTGGAACATTTCATCATAACTTAGGTGATGAGTCATTTCTGACTGAGGCAAAGGATGGTGAGGTGATGGTTGCCACGCAAATATTTAAAGGTGGTGGGAGGGGAAGAGGAAGGCCACAGAAATGTAAGCGACAACCCTTTTGCTCGGATGCATAGATCATAGAAAAGTGAAGTCCCTGTGGTCTTTTTGATGTAGAAGTGGCAGAACGAGGCTTTGTTCCTTGTCCTTTATCCTGTTCTAAATAAGGCCTTACAGAAAGGCCCCAACATCAGTGCCACCGTTGAGTCCTTTGTGTGCTAGATGATAGAGTTACGTTCTACATTCACTGTTGACTTGGTCTTGCCAGTAGTCACAAGCCATTCACGAATCAGTGCTTTTTCTCTTTGAAATGGGACGTGCTGAAGTGCCAGCTCTAGTTTGGCTACCACAGGTTCCTAAGGGTAGCAACTGTAGGCCGAAATAGCCTGTTTAAGCAAATAACCACAGCATATAATTACTTTGTTAATTAATATAAAAGCTCTTTAGTTTTCTATAGCTTCCTTTTCGGATTCAGTATGATGAGTTAGAAATAATCATTATAAATAATGAAACAGGATTTTTATTTAAACCTCTATGTGAAAACATGGTCTGGGAAAGCAGGCTTGTCCTCTTTATAAAAATGGTTTTGGGAGCTAGCTCCTGCTGAGCCATTCTCTGGAGACTGGGGCAGAACTCGACTTAACACCTTGTGCCAAGAACAGCATTTCAAACAGGGCAGCGTTTTATTGTAGAGTGTGAGAAAAAACATTTTTTTACAGATCATGTTGACATACACAATCTGTTAATGGTTTGTTAGTGTAAAGAACAACACTTAAAAAGCAGACAAAAGTAGTTCTAGAATACCTTTTTAGGCCATGGCAAAGCCTAATACTCAGCTATGATTTCCCTGACACTGACAAAATCTTTTTCACTTCAGCATTGTCTTGTGGAGATAGCTCTGATGTACACTCTGTTTTTACATCCCTGTGCTGCAGCAGGCAGACTGTATTTAGGAACAGTCAATGAGCACCATCATCTCTAATCTATGGTATATGGTATGTCAGGGAAATACCCATCTGAAATGTAACACGATTTGACTGCCCCGAATCTCAGGAATTACTAAGGAAGGTTAAAATACTGCAAAGTCATACTGACTTCATTGCATCTGCAGATACAGCTTGGTTTGCAGTTGCTCGCCATTCTTAATGCAGAGGTCTAATTTATGGTTATTTGCTGCTTACTAAATTTAGACTGGATAGTTTTGCTTGCCTGTTTTTGAAACAAAGATGAGGTATCTTACAGTTTGCTTTGGATTTGAAACTCAGTTTTTGTAAATTACTGATTAAGTTAAATTTTAAAAGTAGGATCCTCTGAATTACATTTTGGAAGCGAACTTCCTTTCATATATTTGGCGAGTTTGTGGGCCAAGTCCAGAAGGCTACTCATATAGAAAAGTTGTGTTGCTAATCCAACTCCTTGGTGTTGACAGAGTGTAACTAATAAGAGTAAAAAGTTCTAAGTACCCCTTAGAATTACTGGCCTGTTCAGACAGGTGAATACTTCATATGAACCCTCATTCTAACTTGTCTGGTGCGGTGCAGAAAACACAGGTGCAACATTGCCATCAGAGGCAGGGATAACCTAAACAAGTGAGGATGTGACCATCCCTGCTAACATCTCATACTGATACTTAATCCTCCAGTCCCTCTGGGATTTGGAGACTCTCTGGGTGGAGTGAACTGTAGGAGACTTGGAGCAGCTTGCTGTTTGGTTGTTCATCCTACTCATACCTAGATGGAAAACAGTCCGTATTTTGGTTAGATTTCACTGAGTTAAAAGTATGTAAGAATCATTTTGCTATTCTGATTTCTATTTCAAGTATGATAAAATGATTTAGTAATGAAAAGATTGGTAGCAAATTGTTTCATGGGCCATATATAGCAAAAGGACATATGGGAATTTACACACAGAGGTGAAACAATACTAACACTTGCACCATATCTGGGACCAATGGTGTCAGCCAGGACATGAGGGTGGAAGAGTCCTTCTTTTATTCTCTTCAGGGCAGTGTGGTTGTTCGAGGAAAACGCTTTCACTGAAATGCTCATTTTCTTGGGTAGTTACCGTACAGATGAGGAGACTGTAAGTTAATAACTAATCAGGCAAACAACTGAAGAGCAGTAAATAAATATTTCATTTCAACTTTTAACTTTAATGAAATATTCTAAGATTTTTAAAGCATTTTTAGTGCCCTTTTTTTTCTTTTCTGTAAGGTGTGTGTGTATAAAAACTTTATTATGAGAAATGAATCAAAATCCTGGTTCTGACAGTGACATTTTCTATAATTTATAATATATAATCATAACTAACTTTCCACCACTATTACCAGTTTTTGATAAAGAGATGATAGTACTTTCATGGCAACAGTCCAAAAAAAGCAGCCTTTTGAACAGTTGCAGTAGCACAAGGCAGAAACAATTCCAACTTTTTTTTGTTTTCTTTTTCAGTCTTGTTCCTGCACTGTTGATCTTTCCATGAGCCCAAATGGCAACACATTTAGGCCTGCACTGTAGTTTAGTTACTCTTGGTCAATCTTGTGTTACCTCACGTGCATGTAAGGTTACGTTTTCTGAGTTAGTAAAAAAACCCATGTAGTTCAGTGTTATATTGTACGGCTCTTTAGACCTCCCCATGCATATGATACAACATTAACTGTCTTCTAAAACAGGAAACACAGAAGAGGTCAAACAGTCAATAGGCTTTCTGTTATTTCATTGATGTTCATAAGCATCAGAGGGCAAGATGTTATTTTAGATGACATGAGGTTTTCGGTTATTTGAGTTCAGACAGAACTCAAATCTAAATTAATCCTTAATTGATGTTACTTTTAACTGAATGTATTGGAGAAAGCAATCTTACATTTCCTTTATGCATTAAGCAAGGTCACTATTCATGAAAAACGATCACTTGGTGCATGTGACTGATGATTCATCCTGTCCAGCCAACCAGCGTGGAAATGGTCAAGACTGCAGAAGAGCCCTCTTTCAGCTGTATTTGTTAACTTCATCAGTTTTCTGCACTAGAGTAGCAATTCCATTGACTACTACACTTTGCATCCATCTCTTACTATGCGCCGTCACCATAGCTGAGTCACTGCCTTTGGCCAGCACAGGCCAGATGCTGGATTTGCCTTTTGGCTGTTCTTTTCAGTTGCGGCGTTTGCTGTTTGCTTTGACGTTAGCGCATATCAGACAGCAAAATGCTTGAGTGTTGCTTGCACAATTGAATCTCACGTTTGGCTGCTCATATTTGGTTAGCAGCTGACCAACTCGGGACACTTACGCTTGCTGAGGAAATGAAGGAAAGAAATTTTTTTCCTCCTGTAATATCCATTTGCCTTCTCTCTCATCTTACCTTGAAAGAAACCTCAATTTTTCACCTTCTAAGTTCTGTGATGTGTGTCAAAGCTTGTTGCAGGTTTTGTATTTAGTCTACCTCACTGTTACTCTGAGAAGCTCTCCAAAAGGCGCCTCTCTAATGGTGTCTATGCCTAAAAATGTAAAATGTGAAACCGTGGCATTTACAGATAGAAAAGCAATATGTCACTTTATGTGTTACCTAGTTTAAAAAAGTTTTAAATTCACCTTAAATAATCAGAGGGCTTTTAAAACTGTGTTTTTACTCTCATCAATGTAGTTATAGTGAAAAATATATAAGTACCTTTTAAATATAGCATGATTTGGAAAGTTCAAAAAATTAAATTAAAATGTGGAGATTTGATTTCCTGTGTGATCTGTCAAGTTTTTGAAACCAAAAGATTTCCTTAAAAAAAAGAAAGGATTTTATTTCTTTTATTGGGTTAATAGACTGCTAAATAAAAGTTTCAAAAATTTGGAACTGAATATCAGATACTGTATTTTTGTGGTGTTTTTAATTAAGAATGTGTACTAAATTTTGATAAATATACCAGGTCACCGATATTTGATGATAATATTAGGTAATAGTTTTTTGCTGACAACAATAGCAAATTAGATGCAACCCTAAAACATAATTTAATTTATCAAAAACTGAATTAGTTTCTTATTGGTGAAACTGAAGAATTATTCGGGGTCTCTTTAAAGTTGTATTGAAATTAGGCAGTTTGGAATTTTCTGTTGAGATCAGTTTGGGAATTCTGCATTTGGGCACAAAAGAAAATGTATTAGTTCCCAGTAAATACTCTGCTAAAGCACAATGACAAAGTGTTGTGCATAATTGGCAGTCACTTGCCATTTAGAGTTTGAGTGGAACTGTTATTTCAGATCATTAATAAGAACTTTGTGAGAATTGATTGCAACTTGCAAACTGTGCATCTGCTGTGACTGACCTGACTCTATGCTAAAATTAAACTCCTTCTTAAAATGCTTGAGAAGTACAGCTGAAAAACATTGTGTAAGTGCTGATGTTGTTACTGGCATCACTTTAAGCCCCTCATTACAAATTGTTTTGCAAAGAAAATGACAAATAGTTTGTGATAAAATGATAGTGTACCACAGGTTCAGTAGTGTTGAAATAAGACATCTTGTGCTTGTTGTTATGCCATTCAATTTTTGTTCGGATCAGGCTGAAGAAAAGCTTTCTCTTATCTCAGCCCTAAAGGGAGAAAGGCTGGGGCATAGACCTGTGTATTGCAAAGTGGCAGGGCGCAAATGTTCGGGTCTTTTAGTTCTAATGGTAGGTTCTCTTCGTTTGTTTAATTTTTTCTTATAACTGGAATCTGCAGCTGTGGCCTATCCCATGAAGAACAGTTTTTTGCAAATACAGAATATATTTGAAATTTTTCCTAAGGAATTTGTTGCTGTGAGCTGACCTTCTAGGCTGTGTGGTGTAACATAAAGAAGGGGGGCATGTATAGAGCTTGGGTTAGAAAAAGAAAGATAAATTCAAAGGATCATGATTGTGTGCAATTTATGAGAGGAAGCCTGAACAAAGAAAGAGGAAAAGGGACCTGGCATGGTCATGAAATATAAATGAGTAACCGGGTCTGTAGGGAGGTAGTGTGTACTTCGTGGTTGCAGGATGAGGGAGAGGAAGAATGAAAAATACTGGAGTAGGGGCAGAGAGGTTGAGCTTTGATGGGGATGGGTCTGCAGGACAGAGTACTTGTGGGAATCTGAGGTGATGCAAGATCACAAACAGTGGGGAAAAATGAATTTGTAGTAAAAAGTTAAGATGTTAGTAATATATAGTGGCATGTCAGGGATTTGTGTTTCTGCTGCTCTGTTATTTCTACAAGTCTTCCATGCTAGTTGTCACAGGTTATTCATATGGCACTTGGGGGATGGAGACGTTATTAAGCATCAAATAGCTTGCAGGCACCTAGCGAGGTTGGCAGGTGTGAATGTTGATCACTAGCACAGAATAGACCTCCTCTCTGGCCTGTGTAAAATTAACGCGTTTTTCAGTTGATTGACCGAGCTCGATACACTCTATTTCTGGATTGCATAGCTCCATCTGGGTGTCTCAGTCTTATTCTTCACTGCCATTGTACACATTGTGGTTTATCGTGTGTCAAGTAGAGAAAAACTAATTTCACATATTGCAAGTGGTGCTAATGCAGCAGGTCATGCTATAATGAACATGACTCATTGAAGTGTTAAAAGGCAAGTCGCATTTTAAAGAGAGATGAAATGGGATTCTCAGCTGGGCTTTACTCACCTTGGTGCTTTCTATAAGACACCAAAAGGTACTAAATGTAAGTGTCCTGTCCCTAATTATGGGGAAGTGTAAGTAGAATTTCTGTATATTATGTTCAAAGAGAATAGCAATGTTTGATGTTAGGAGGGACAGGTGGTTGTTTCCCAGCACACAAAGAAATAGTGGAGAGTACTGCTCGGTAGCTGGCGTGTTTACTGTGTTGCTAAGTTATGGATATACAAGTGTTAATTGTGACCAAAGACTTCTGTACTTTTTTTTTTGCGTGTTCTTATAGTTCGAGCCTTCCTTCATCCTTCAGACTTTTTGTTATAATTTGTGAAGCCTACACAGCCTTGCAAGGAGCTGATCTTTGGGAACCAGTGCCCTGCATAGCTTACAGCAGTTTTGTATAAATCTGATGGAAGAGTGTAGTGTGGGTTATTATGAGTATATAAGTGATTGGCTATTATGAAATTAATCTGTGATTGGAATAATTGCTCAAGTGTACCTCTAACCAGTATACTGTTGAAGCACATCATGTCTGCTACTGTGTACAATGAGGTTAAGCAGCATACTGAAGTCCAGAAGTGTGTGAACAAGTGCATTGCTGTCAGAAGTAGGAAAGTTACCTTACCATTGTGCTCAAGCAACCTTTCAGCCCTCCTCTTAATTAACTAAATACAGACCTTTCTGCACATCTGACTGTAAAATGTTTGTCAATTCTTTAATGATGCCAATTATTCTCTAAACTTTATCGTACTTACTAAAAATCTTTTAAAAAGCTGTGAAAACTGACATTAGATGCCTAAAGTCTTGTATCAATACTACGTATGGTGTATTCACTTCAGGGCCCTGGGATGGTTAGTGAGGGAATCTGTGGCACAGGTTATTTTTTCCTTCCTCCTTCCAGTTGTGGGCAGTGACATTGGAAGGAACAGGCGGACCCAATCTATTAATACATGGCTCTGTGGCTGGTGTCACTGTCACAACTTTGGGTTTTTTGACAATGGGATGGCCTACACGGCACCAGGCTTGCTGGCGTCAAATGGGAGGCACCTTTCTCAAAGGGGAAAGAGGGTCTTTGCTCAGGAGCTTGCGGGGCTCATTGACAGGGCTTTGAACTAGATGAGAAGGGGGAGGAGGAACATATTAGGCTTGCCTGTGACAAGCTGTGGGACGATACACAATGGTTAGAGGGATGGGCTGCTAGTATGAGCCCTCAACCTGTTGCCCAGAGGCATGCTGGGGACACTGCAGCAAAGTCGAAGTCTTGCGGAGATGAGCTGGGGGCTCCTGAGGTAGTAGGAGCCAACAAGGAAACTTCCGTGAAACACCTCAGGGGAAGCAAGGGGTGCTCCACTAAGAAGGTGACATGGCCGACAGCCATGACAACAGATGAACATGGGCCGACAGATGAAATGCCTCTACACGGACGCACACAGCATGGGAAACAAACAAGGAGGAGTTGGAAGCTACTGTGCTGCTAGAAAGCTATGACCTGATTGCCATTACTGAAACTTGGTGGAACGAATCCTGTGACTGGAATGTGGCTATCGATGGCTACAGGCTGTTCAGAAGGGACAGGTGAGGAAGGAGGGGCAGAGGCATTGCCCTCTACATCAAGAAATTGATACAGTGTGAAGAGCTGTCCCTGAAGAATAACCACGAGCAGGTCGAAAGCTAATGGGTAAGAACCAGAGACAGGCAACAAAGGGAATCTTGTGGTTGGTGTCTACTACAGGCTGCCTGATCAAGGGGAGCCTACTGACAAAGCCTTCTTCCTCCAGCTCCAGGAGGCATCGTGCTCGCAGGCCCTCGTCCTACTGGTGGACTTCAGCCACCCCGACGTCTGCTGGAAAAGTAGCACAGCGAGCTGTAGGCAATCCAGGAGATTCCTAGAATGCATTGAGGATAACTTCTTGAGCCAGATAATAGACACCTCTACCCAAGGGGATGCAATATTGGACCTGATGGTCACCAATGCGAGTGAGCTCATCAGAGACATCAAGATTGGAGGCAGCCTGGGCTGCAGTGATCACGCATTGGTGGAGTTCACGCTCCTCAGGGATATGGGAAAAGTGAGGAGTATAGTCAGGACGCTAAATTTTAGGAAAGCAAACTTGGAGCTCTTCAAGCAGTTAGTCAGAAGGACTCCCTGGGAAACGGTCCACAGGGACAAGGGAACAGAACAGAGGTGGCAGATATTTAAGGATGTGTTTCATAGAGCACAAGAGCTCTCAGTCCCCAGGTATAAGAAATCAGGCAAGGAAGGGAAGAGACCAGCATGGCTGAGTCGAGACATGCTGGTCAAACTAAAGAGCAAGAGGGAACTGCACAGGCAGTGGAAGCAGGGACAGGTATCCTGGGAAGAGTATAGGGACGTTGCCCGGTTGTGTAGGGATGAGGTCAGGAGGGCCAAGGTGCGGCTGGAGCTGAATTTGGCAAGGGATGCAAAGAATAACAAGAAGGGCTTCTACAGGTATGTCAACCAGAAAAAGAAGATCAAAGAAAGCGTACACCACCACCACCACCACCACCCCCCCCCGATGAACAAGTATGGTGACCTAGTATCAACAGATGAGGAGAAGGCTGAGGTACTGAACAACTTTTTTGCCTCGGTCTTCACTGGTAACCTCTCACTCCTCCTGAGTTGATGAACCACAAGATGGGGACCAGGGGGGGAAAACCCCTCCCACTATAAGGGAAGATCAGGTTCGTGACCACCTGAGGAACCTGAACGTACATAAGTCTATGGGACCTGATGAGATGCATCCCAGAGTCCTGAGGGAATTGGCTGAGGTAGTTGCCAAGCCACTCTCCATAATATTTGAAGAGTCATGACAGTCAGGTGAGGTCCCTGGGGACTGGAAGAAGGGAAACATTGTACCCATCTTTAAAAAGGGTAGAAAGGAGGACCCTGGGAACTACCGACGTGTCAGCCTCACCTCTGTGCCTGGGAAGATCATGGAACGGATCCTCCTAGAAGCTATGCTAAAGCACATGGAGGACAGGGAGGTGATTTGAGACAGCCAGCGTGGCTTCACCAAGGGCAAGTCCTGCCTGACCAACTTAGTGGCTTTCTATGGTGGAGTGACTACACCAGTGAAAAGGGAAAAGCAACGGATGTCATCTATCTGGACTTCTGTAAAGACTTCAACATGGTCCCCCACAACATCCTTCTCTCTAAATTGGGGAGGTACGGATTTGATGGGTGGACTGTTCGGTGGATAAGGAATTGGTTGGATGGTTGCATCCAGAGAGTAGTGGTCAACGGCTCGATGTCCAAATGGAGACCGGTGACAAGTGGTGTTCCTTGGGTCTGTCCTGGGACCAGTGCTGTTTAATATTTTCATCAATGACATAGACAGCGAGATCGTGTGTACCCTCAGCAAGTTTGCAAATGACACCAAGCTGAGTGGTGCACTGACACGCCTGAGGAACAAGATGTCATCCAGAGGGACCTGGACAAGCTGGAGAGGTGGGCCTGTGTGAACCTCATGAGGTTCAACAAGGCTAAGTGCAAGGTCCTGCACCTGGGTCAGGGCAACCCCCGATACCAATACAGGCTGGGGATGAAGGGGTTGAAAGCAGCCCTGCAGAGAAGGACTTGGGAGTACTGATGGATGAAAGGCTGGACATGAGCCAAGAATGTGCGCATGCAGCCCAGAAAGCCAACCATATCCTGGGCTGCATCAAAAGAAGCGTGGCCAGCAGGTCGAGGGAGGTGATTCTGCTGCTCTCCTCTGCTCCGGTGAGACCTCACCTAGAGTACTGCATCCAGCTCTGGAGCCCTCAACACAAAAAGGATATGGAACTGTTGGAGTGGGTCCAAAGGAGGGCCGCAAAAATGATCCGAGGGCTGGTTGTTCAGCCTGGAGGAGAGAAGGCTGCGGGGAGACTTTATTGCGGCCTTTCAGTACTTAAAGGGGGCCTATAGGAAAAATGGGGAGAATCTTTTTAGCAAGGCCTGTTGTGACAGGACAAGGGGTAATGGGTTTAAACTAAACAAGGGTAGATTTAGTCTAGATATTAGGAAGAAATTTTTTACAATGAGGTTGGTGAAGTGCTGGAGCGGTTTGCCCAGAGAGGTGGTGGAGGCCCCATCCCTAGAAACATTCAAGATCAGGTTGGATGGGGCTCTGAGCAACCTGGTCTAGTTAAAGGTGTCCGTGCTCACTGCAGGGGGGTTGGACTAGATGACCCCTAAAGGCCCCTTCCAACCCAAAGCATTCTATGATTCTATTCTATTTGTGCACTAGCAAATTTTGCATTTGAAGAGAGCTCTTCCATGAGGTAGGCAAATGTTTAACAAGGGTCCTTGGCTAAGGTTTGAGGTTAGACATAATTAAAGGAGAAGTAGCATGCACATTCTTAAAAATGCAGGGAAATTAATGTTTGCAAGAACTTACGGTTGCTTCCTACCACTGGACACTTTTGCATCTGTTGTGCATGTGTTGGATGATTTGCTAAGTTATATGGTTTACTTCAAACAGGAACTAAGCTGGAAAATTCCCTTGGTCCTTTTTATGTTAGATGATCTCAGTAGTCTTTTCTGGTTTTATAATCTGTTTATATATATTAACAGTTATTAACAGTCATATTATGTATAAAAATCAATACATATTAGCAGTAATTTTCTGTCTATAATAAGTTTTGGAAATCAATGACTGATGGAGAACATACAGCTTTTCAATGATGAGAATATTCTGGGACTGCTCAGATATTTTTTATGTGTAAGGCGCCCGAGGGCATTTCTGTTCCTGTATTAGATCATGCTTCATGCACAGGTGGAGGGAATTTAGTGTAGTGTAATTTCAGCTGAAATTACTAGTAGTGTTGGAAGTAGAAAGTTCCTTCTACGGTAAATGAATGTTACTTTTGAATGTTTTTACACTGTGTTTTTTGTCAGTGCAGCTGAATGTTGATTCATTAGTATTTCAAAAGTAGGAAGAACTAAGCATATCTAGCTATTGATGTGTGCGGGACTTAGTGTTTAGTGTGATGACAGGAAATAGTATGTATTTCCCTCATGGAAGAGAGTCAAGAGATAACCAGCTGTGCTTTAAGAGAAAAGGGTTGCTTTTGGTTGTAGTGGGGTTTTTTTGTCACTGATTTGCTCTGTCAGGAAACTACTTTTGAGCAACTCGCCCATTCTTGTGCTCAGTTTAATTCCAGTCAACATATCTTAGACTTTGGAGGAGCTTCAAAAGTGATTATTCCATCTCACGGTCTTTTCAGCCATGCCTGTGATTCCTAATGTTTTTGTAAAGTGCTCGAGACATTTTTGGTAATTCCTTGACATGAACAATAATTGTCTATTTTTCTTTTCTATCTTTCTAATGAAACCATCACTCAGTGAGGTGCAAAGAAATTCAGGTAGTAATGAGATAAAAAAATGACTTCATGATGTGTTCCTGCTCTCCCATGGAAACTTATGTTTTAAACATATGTGTCAGTAAGACAGATTTCTTTAAAGCAGTAAGAAAAACAAATATTAACAGTGATCAGAATATATATTTCTCTAGACTTGAAGAACATTTAACACTGTTCCATACAAAAGATCATGCTTAATAAATGCCTAGTGACATATGAGGATAAAATTGGAGAACCTCATGTGGAGAGGTTAATGGGGTGCACCAAAGATCGGGGTTAAGAAAAAAAAGAGTTTTACTCCTTTTAGTTTATCCCTCTTTTTCTGGGTTGATTTGGTTTTTTGTTTGGTTGGTTTCAATTGTGGGAAGGGAGAGGGAGAGGCTGCATTATGCTCTAGCCTGAACTCTTACCATGCAATAGGCCATTAGACTGCCCTGAATGAATTCCTGCTTCCAAGTCAGCAGTGATGGCTGAGCTTTGGAATATATTTAAAAAAAAAAAAAAAAAAAAAAATTCCAGTCTTAATCTGAAAATGTCATCTCATACCCCTACAAACACCCATTGTAATCCTCAGTGTATTTTACCAGTGTTTAATTATCTTCACCATTATAAATCTCTGCCTTATTTCTAACCTGTACATATTTATCTCTTCTTTTTGTCCCGTTAGATTTTGTTATACCTTTGAGAAGAATTCTGTTAATAAATTCCTTTCCCCCCACGTAGTGGGCTATAGATTGTCATCCAGTGACCCTTCAATCTTCTCTTTGACAAACTAAATAGATTGACCTCTATAAATCTTTTATTAGTAGTGATGTTTTTCAGTCTTGTCGTCATGCTCATGGTTCTTTCTTGAACCCATTTGTGAATGTCTTTGAAATGTTGGCAGCAGAACTGGACACAGTGATTTAGTAGCAGTCACAGCGGTAATACAGCCTCCCTATTCCTTCTTGATATTTCCTGGATTATATATAAACCATTAACTATATTATCCCATGCAGCTGTGATCCACCGTGACACTTAGTGTTTGTCAGGCTGATTGCTTCCAGGAATAAAATTGCATCCTGTTTTTTGTTCCTGGATGTGACCTTCCATTTAGCACCCCAAAAAATAGGTTCGGTGGAAGCTCTGACTAATCTGCCAGTTTTGTGATTCCCCTCTCCGTTCTCCGTGTCCTGAGCAAACTGCATCAACTGCAGTCTTGTATTTGCTCCGATAAATACATTGCATTTATATTGAGACAGCAGTGAGTTTTGTGGCATCCTCCCTACAAGCATTTGATGATACACTGTTCAAAATCCAAGGTTGATAAAATAGGCTGTTCTTAATTTGCTCTGAATCAAAATTTTACTTTGTAGGTTTGAAACATATAGCAAAAACGTAATGTTTGTGAGGTAGTGGAAGCAAAACATGCAGGGAAACAAGAGATAGGTTGTTAAAAGAAGGGGAGCAAAATGCAGCCAGACATGGATTTCAAGGGCCACAAGCACCTTTTAGGCTCCTGTGCTTTGGAAGATTAGTACTGTTTTTCTGAAAACATTTTGTAGCCCTTTTATAAGGGACATTAGGTTCTTTGCTTTAGATCACTGTGCAGTTGAGACTCTAATTAAAAAGCAATTTAAGAGTCTTTAGGCTTCTAATCTATTTTTCCTTTGTCCAAGTTGCCCAGTAGTAAAGAAAAAATTCATTACTAAAATAAGGAAAAAGGAAGTTTCTTTTTCTTAAAGAGCTTGTTGAAAATTGTGAGGGTTTTTTTTCATGGGAAAAAAACTAGGATACATGAAAATTAAAGCATTTCCTGAGTTTTCATTGAAATTCTCAGTCTCGCTATGGCTTTTTTTCAAGAACTGAAAAATTTGATTCTTTGAAAAAATTTTGATGGAAACAAAAATCCCCCAGTTATATTTTCAGTTGAAAAAAGTGGTGGAGGGATGGAATAGTGTGTGTTGGGTTTGGGTTGTGTGTGGGTTTTTTTTTTTTTTTTTTAAAGGTGTTCTAGACTTATGTTAGTCTAGAAAGGATGATAATATCTACCAGTTGCTTTTTCCTGTTTAATGTTTAACTGGTATATATTGCATGTTTGTATTTATGTATTTGTAAATATGTATACATGCTTAACCCTCTACTCACAGCAATCTGTTACAAATGCATACAATAGGTCGATATGCTGCCTCTGTAGTATGCAAAAAATTTCCATGCCATGCAAATCAATAGTATTCTATTACTGTGATAGCCTGAGGAATGCGGAGCAACAAAGACATTCTAATGAAAATCCTAGGGTCACTTCAGCTATTGAGGCAATCCTCAGAGAATGCAAATGAGTTGAGGGCTTATTTTGAAATTATCATCTAAACTGGAGGTTTGGACATACTGGAACTCCACTAGTTACCATGTATGCTTTGCAGCTTCTGGAAGGGCAGAAAACTCTGCTTAATTGTGTAGGCAAACAGAATATAGGAAAGGCAGATGTTGTACTGACCTCTTCTTGTCTGAATCTGGTTATTTGTTTTATGACCTCATTCATCTATTTGGAGTCTCTCATAATTGTGTATTTTATAGACTTATATCCCTGCACAAGCAATTTTTTTAAATATTATTTTTACTTTTTATATTATTGAGACATACTTGAACTGGCCACTCAGGGGGGAAAAAAAAAAGATACCTCAGTCTTGAAATCATACCAGGTGTAAAGTGTTGGGGGGCACTATGTTCTGTTAAGGATTACATGAAAATGAGAGTGTCTCAGTGATGTTTGCTGATACTGCAGTCTCCTGTGGAATATGCTGTTTAAAATGTAGAGACTATGTACAGAAGTAGACCTTCTTAAAAGCAAAATTCCCCCCTGCCCCCCCCCCCAAAAAAAAACAACAAAAAAACCCAAAACCAAAACCAAACAAACAAAAAAAACCCCCAAAAAACCAAGCCACCCCTTAACCACCAAAGCAAAGCCTAATGACTTTAAAAACCACTGCATTTAATAAACTTAGTCACCATTTTGGGAAACACCATGTTAATTCATTTTAATTTCTTTGATAATTCTTCCAACGAATGCTTGTTGTGGGAGGTTGTCAAATGTAGGGCTGTAAAACATGACTGCTATGAAATATGTATTTTTTTTCCCATTACTTTTGCTGCCTTATTGACTATCAGTCAAGGAGGATTGGTACCCTAATTAAGAATAGTGATACAGGTTTAGACTTTGCTCTTATTGACATAAACATTGTGTCTTAGCCAATTCATCTTGTAATCTTGAAAGAGTTTACAGAAATTGCATGTGTAAAATGGGTAAGTACAGCTTTTGTCTATCATCGTATGAAATAAGACATAAAATAGCAAGGCTTTGGTTTTTTTATCAATTGAATTTAGTGATTGCATTGCTACAATGTACATCTAGTTACATATTTAGCTAAGTTAGCAAACGAAGTAATCGATGAGATGAAGGAGATGAGTGCCCACATCTAACCATGCAGTAAGCCTTGTAAGTGAACATGAGATCTCAGAGTTTTGGTGAAGCCCAGCAGCAGAGTGGCTGTAGGAGGGAGGCTGAGCATGTGCCCCAGTCACCCTGCAGCGGAGGGGCTGCTGGTCGACACCATGATCTCGGGCGGAGAAGCTGCTGGTTGACACCGTGATCTTGGGCAGGTCATCATCACTGCTGCACTTGGTCAGTGAAATTTGCAATTTTCATGATCATAGAATCATCTAGGTTGGAAAAGACCTTTAAGATCATCGAGTCCAACCATAAACCTAACACTGCCAAGTCCACCACTCAACCATGTCCCTAAGTGCCACATCTACACGTCTTTTAAATACCTCCGGAGATGCTGACTCAACCATTTCCCTGGGCAGCCTGTTCCAATGCTTGATAACCCTTTCAGTGAAGAAATTTTTCCTAATATCCAACCTAAACCTCCCCTGGCGCAACTTGAGGCTATTTCTTCTTGTCCTATCATCTGTTACTTGAGAAAAGAGACCAACACCCACCTTGCTACAACCTCCTTTCTGGTAGTTTCAGGTAGAAAAATTTCTTCAGAAAGGAAATGAAGAATGACTTTGTTTTTAAGACCTATTCAAAGCTTGATTTAAGCCACTAGGAATTAAAAAAAACCAACCCACAACACTAATGAATGGAGAATAAATGAGGAAAAAATAATTGTATAGTAAAATATGTTCAAATCTGTGACTGATGTAGAGAAAGAATGGGGAATCCCTAGGTTTCCACTTTTTTTCAGGCTTAGACAAGCTGTAACAATTGAGATCAAGCATAAAAATATTATTGGGAAAACCCCACCTTGAATTCCAAGGCTCGCTTAAAAAATACACAGAGTAGGGGTGAACTGCAAGAATGTGGTGGAATAGTTCTCACTTGTAAAAGAGGTGTTCAATACTGAATGTTTAAGAAAGAATAAACAATTTCTTAACTGCTCAGTAAAGAATCTTTAGTATATTTCTTAAATAAATTCTTATTGTAGTTTTGTGGTGGGTTGACCATGGCTGGACGCCAGGTACCCACCAAAGCCTCCCTATCACTCCTCCTCCTCAGTTGGACAGGGGAGACAAAATATAATAAAAGGCTCATGGGTCGAGGTAAGGATGGGGACACATCACTCAGCAATTACCATGATGGGCAAAACAGACTCAAGTTGGGGAAATTAGCTTAATTTAGTAACAATCCAATCAGAGTAGGGTAATGAGAAATAAAATCCAAGTCTTAAAACACCTTCCCCCGACCCTTCCCTTCTTCCCAGGCTTAACTTCACTCCTGATTATTCTCTGCCTCCTCCCCCCGAGTGGCACAGGGGGACGGGGAATGGGGGTTGCGGTCAGTTCATCACATGTTGTTTCTGCCGTTCCTTCCTCCTAAGGGGCAGGACTCCTCACACTCTTCCCCTGCTCCAGCGTGGGGTCCCTCCCACGGGAGACAGTCCTCCACGAACTTCTCCAACATGGGTCCTTCTCATGGGCTGCAGTTCTTCATGAACAGCTCCAGCGTGGGTCCCTTCCATGGGGTGCGGTCCTTCAGGGACAGACTGCTCCAGCATGGGTCCCCTGTGGGGTCACAAGTCCTGCCAGAAAACCTGCTCCAGCATGGGCTCCTCTCTCCATGGGTCCGCAGGTCCTGCCAGGAGCCTGCTCCAGCATGGGCTTCCCATGGGGTCACAGCCTCCTTCGGGCATCCACCTGCTCTGGTGTGGGGTCATCCACGGGCTGGAGGTGGATATCTGCTCCACCATGGACCTCCATGGGCTGCAGGGGGACAGCCTGCCTCACCATGGTCTTCACCGCAGGCTGCAGGGGAATCTCTGCTTAGGTGCCTGGGGGACCTCCTCCCCCTCCTTCTTCACTGACCTTGGTGTCTGCAAGAGTTGTTCCTCTCACATATTCTCACTTCTCTCTGCATCTGCAATTGCGCAGGTTTTTTTGTTCCCCTTTCTTAAATATTACAGCGGCGCTACCACCGTCGCTGATTGGCTTGGCCTTGGCCAGCGGCAGGTCCATCTTGGAGCCGGCTGGCATTGGCTCGATTGGACATGGGGGAAGCTTCTAGCAACTTCTCACAGAAGCCACCCCTGTAGCCCCCCCCCACTACGAAAACCTTGCCACACAAACCCAATACCGGTTTCTGTACAATAATTTTGTATTACTTTATGAATAGGATCAGATATAGGTGTTTTGCCTCATCTGGAGGATGTTACAATCATGGCACATGGTATTTTTCCTTACACATCAGAGTTAAAAGACCTTCCTGCATGTTCTGCTTACAAGACTCGCCCTCTCCTTGACTTTGGGCAGAGCATCTTACCTTTCTATATACATCACCTTACATAAAAAATAAGTAAATAACTTAGAAGAGAATGTACTGAAGAACCAGTAAATAATTTTTATGATTACTAAATTACAAATGGGGTTTTAAATCCAAAATAGTTGAGATGCCAGTGAGAAAAGTTGAAGACAAAACTCCCAGCTGGGCGATTGATACTTGCAATGACCAAAATCTTTCTGCAGTGTCTGGTTTTCGTGTTCCAGGAAGTCTGTCTCTTCTTATACGTTGGAAGCAATAAATATATTTCCTGCCTTGGGAACTCATGGCAAACCAGCTTTGAGGCAAGCCGACACACAGTCACATTTGATGGGCTGAACCAACTTATGGTCTTAAACTGACAGGTGCTTTTGAGCAGTTCATGAGGGATTTAGTTGGTGTGCTGCAAAATGCAGCCTACAGGTCAATGAAATTTGGATAAGCAGCAATTAATAACCAATGGCCAATACTGTTAGCCCTGTTTATGCCAGATAATGCCATTCTTTTTGAGTTGAACATCTAAAGTGAATTAAAATACTTTCAGGTTGAAGATATATTTGCTGTGAAGTAAAGGGATGATAAAATTGGCCTTGGACGATGAGTCAGATGGTTTGGTCTTTGTCAGGAAACAGTATCAGAACAAATGCACAATTACTAGGGGGACACCCCCCACCCACCCAAAACCGAACATCATAATTTTTGAATGTGTTTTTAGATTTTTTTATTATTTTCTAGAAATATTCTACCATGGTATATGGCTTGCTTCTGTTTCCACTGAAGTCAATAGCAAAATTTCCAGTGACTGATGGGAAAAGCCCATGAAAAATGTCTCAAAAGCGTTGGTTTCATTTTGGTAAATTGAATTTGTTGGCCAAAAAATTAGATTTATAATGGTTTGCTTCAATCTTAGTTAGAGAGACTGGTGTCTCTTTGCATCAATTTCACTATGCTTATTCCTTCTGACATGCTCTAAAAAAGATGTATTACCCAAATTTTAAGCCAAGATTGGAAGATTAGCTCTTAGCAGTACGGAGAAACAGAATCCAGATTCAATGTGCAAGAACAATAACAAAAAGCTCAATGCTAGCTCTTGCTAGTTTGCATTAATATTTTTGTTGTGATTACAGTGCTTGTTTTCTCAAATATCCCACTTGCCTTTTTTTGACTTTTAACCCTGAACTGTTTCTCTATCAGAAATTTCTATGTATAAGTAATAGCAATTTTGTATTGAAGTTATTGTTGCTGTTAAATAGGGCAAGAAGAAATGTTTGCTTCTTTCAGTGTGAAGGGGGATGGTTTAGTTTTATACATCTTTTTTGGGAGATGGCTATCAATAAATCAGTGTGGTTTGAGCAAGTTTTTGGTTAGGTTCAGCTCTTAATGCTTGGGCAACGCCACAGAACCACTGTGGAGTTTGGCTCAGGTGTAAGCCACTGTTTTATTTTTTCTAAATACCTTTCAAAAGAAAAAACCCATACTTCACAGAATCTCAAACCTGGCAACTATTTACAGAACTTTTTCTTGTGTACTGCTTGCTAGCATTGTGTTTGCTTCTTACAACAGCACCTACGCTTCCGGACAGCCTTAAAAACACACTTGAAGTGCTAGATCACTGTCCTCCTGTGCTAATACTAAGTGCAAATTTTTCCAGATGAGTCAACCGAGTGAAGATCAGATGTTTTAAAAAGGGTTTGATTTTCATTTGCCTGAAGGCTCCTCTGCTAAAAAATTTTCAGTGACCTCATAGCTGAAAGTGACTGAAAATTTGCCCTTTTAGCTATTAAATAACTCAACAGTTCTGCACAGCTTTGAACTAGGATTATAATTTTTGTGTTCTAATTTTTGTAATTTGATTTTTGATTTATATGAAAATTGCATAGACCTTGCGATACCACTGTTGGTACGCCTCTTTGGCTAAAATTTGCCTAATGCATTTCTAGGATATGAAAATGCTGTTAAACTAGATCAGCAGTCCCTGGTATGCTAGAATAGAAGGAAAAGCCTCTCTTTGGGTGAAACTTCATTATGTTTTCTGCCTGAAGTTCTGAAACAAATGTGCTGTGCAGCTTGTTTCTTTCTTCCTGCAGCCTCTGTCTTGTTGTAGCTGGCTCTAGCAGCTCCAGCACAATGCATCTTCTTAGGCTTCTTCTAGCATGAACTTGTCATCCTGAAGAGAATGGAGAATTTGCCAAGATGTCCAGGCTATGTGGGCAGCTTTTGCTGGTTGTATTGGGTCTGGCTGAGATGGAGTTAATTTTCCCTGTAGCAGCCCTCATAAGTGCTGTGCCTTGTATTAGTAGCTAGAAAGGTGTTGATAACACACCAGTGTTTTGGCTACTGCTGAGCAGTGCTGGCACAGCATCAAGGCTCTCTCTCCAACATTTTCCCCCCTCACTAGTAGGCTGGGGGTAGGCAAGATCTTGGGAGGGGACATAGCCAGGACAGCTGACCGAAACTGACCAAAGGGATATTCCATACCATATGTCGTCCACTCAGCAATAAAAGCTAAGAGAAAGGAGGAGGAAGCAGGGGGCATTCATTATTTATGACATTTGTCTTCCGGAGCAACCGCTACACATAATGAAGCCCTGCTTCCTGTGAAGTGGCTAGATGTTGCCTGCTGATGGGAAGTAGAGAATAAATATTTTGTTTTGCTCTTGCTTCCATGCGGGGCCTTTGCTTTTGCTTTTATTAAACTGCCTTTATCTTGACCCACGAGGGTTTTTTTTTTTCCATCTCATTTTCTCCCCCACCCGTCCTCCTGAGGAGGGGGGGTGATAGAGCAGCTTGGCAAGCACCTGGCGTCCAGCCAGGGTCAATCCACCACAGTCCTTTTTGGCGCCCAATGTGGCGCACAAGACAATGGCAGTTTTGTATTAAGCGTGCGATAGCTACAGTAGTTATTAGTGGCAAGCTCCTGTGCGGGTCACGGAGTTTTTTGGCTGCGCTGCTTATCTCTTTGTTTTGCTGAGCTTGGGAACATATTAAGACAAATAATGGCTATGTGCTTTGCCCTGGCATTGATGGCCTTTCTGTGCTGGGGGAGCTATTTTGTGGGGAGGATGAAGGAACTTGGGAACATGCTAGTACAAACAATGGCTATGTGCTTTGCCCTGGCATTAATGGCCCTGCTGTGCTGGGGGAGCTATGTTGTGGAGAAAATGAGGGAATACATCTCCCTCTCCCTACCCAGGATTGATGTGGATGGTTTTATTATGCAGGGTTCTGAGGTCCTTGTTCACCCTTATGTGAGTTGTTTAATGCTACTAATTAGTACTGTTGGCATATTAATGAGTTTTGTGGAATCTGGTCTTGTCCTGGTGTAAGAGAAGACAAATTTTGGGTGAGGCGATACTGAAATGTGCCCTGAGGCGGCCGGTCCCGGGGTGGCAGGGTGTGTGGAAGGGTTTGGGCAGATGGTGGACAAGGAGAACAATGGGTCCATATCATCGATTAGTAGGGGAGGAGGAAGAGGAAAGGTTTGATCAAGAAACCAGTCCTTTGACAAAGAAATTGGAGGAAGGAGTGAGAGAATTCAAACAGGAGATGGAAACTACCCAGTCCCTGACCTCATCAGAGCTTAGAGACATATGGAAAGATTACAGCTGCCAGCCAGGTGAGTGGATTGCTGCCTGGCTGCTCCGATACAGGGATAATGGAGCCGACAGTCAGCAACTGGAAGGTAAGGAAGCCCAACAGCTGGGATCCCTGCTAGAAACGGGGAATTGAGAGAGGAATTGGAAAAAAGGCAGCAATGTGCAGTCTCTGGAGGTGTCTCCTCTCAAGTGTGAGAGCAAGATATCCATTCAAGGAAGATCTTGTGAACTCCCCAGGAAAGTGGACTACTGCAGATGAAGGCATCCAGTACCTGAGAGAATTAGTGGTGCTGGCAGTCATCCACAGTGATCAAGATGATGATGAGATGTCCAAAAATCCAGAGAATGTCCTGTGCACATGGGCCATGTGGAGGAAGGTGATTCAATGTGCCCCAGTGTCATTTTCTAACAGCTTGGCAGCGATGTATGGCCTGGATATGGATACACCAACTGTGGAGAGAGTGTCTTCTTGGCTCCAAAACTTTGAAGAAAATCTCTGTACCTCCTCATCCGTACAGGCCAGAGNATGGAAACTACCCAGTCCCTGACCTCATCAGAGCTTAGAGACATATGGAAAGATTACAGCTGCCAGCCAGGTGAGTGGATTGCTGCCTGGCTGCTCCGATACAGGGATAATGGAGCCGACAGTCAGCAACTGGAAGGTAAGGAAGCCCAACAGCTGGGATCCCTGCTAGAAACGGGGAATTGAGAGAGGAATTGGAAAAAAGGCAGCAATGTGCAGTCTCTGGAGGTGTCTCCTCTCAAGTGTGAGAGCAAGATATCCATTCAAGGAAGATCTTGTGAACTCCCCAGGAAAGTGGACTACTGCAGATGAAGGCATCCAGTACCTGAGAGAATTAGTGGTGCTGGCAGTCATCCACAGTGATCAAGATGATGATGAGATGTCCAAAAATCCAGAGAATGTCCTGTGCACATGGGCCATGTGGAGGAAGGTGATTCAATGTGCCCCAGTGTCATTTTCTAACAGCTTGGCAGCGATGTATGGCCTGGATATGGATACACCAACTGTGGAGAGAGTGTCTTCTTGGCTCCAAAACTTTGAAGAAAATCTCTGTACCTCCTCATCCGTACAGGCCAGAGCCTTTGCTGTCAGGGGTGCCCCAAGAAATCAGTCCTCTCCTGCCCTGGTCAGAGGGAAAGGGAGCCCCAGGTGCATGCTGCGTGGTGCACTCTGGTTATTCCTGCATGACCGGGGGGAGGACATGAGGAAGTGGGATGGTGAACCCATCTTTAAGCTGGAAGCCTGTGCACACGAACTGAGAGGGAAGACAGCTGTTAAGAAGGGGCCACCCAAGAAGGCTGTCAGCTTAGTTGCTGTAGAGACACGAGAAGGCAATCAGCAATCTCCCAGACATAGAAGAATTGAAATCACCTCCCTTGATCCTGGTGAGAGGACTTCTGGTCTGGCACTGCAAGGGTCAGANCAGTCATCCACAGTGATCAAGATGATGATGAGATGTCCAAAAATCCAGAGAATGTCCTGTGCACATGGGCCATGTGGAGGAAGGTGATTCAATGTGCCCCAGTGTCATTTTCTAACAGCTTGGCAGCGATGTATGGCCTGGATATGGATACACCAACTGTGGAGAGAGTGTCTTCTTGGCTCNCAGTGTATGCTGGTGCCGTCAGGGTATAGGGGCACAGAACCTACCTGGATCTCTGGCGTGACAGGGAGATGCCAAGAATTGTCTGTATTGGAGGCTGAGGTGAGCTTAACAGGGGACAAGTGGAAAAAGCACCCCATTGTGACTGGCCCNCCCAGGTGCATGCTGCGTGGTGCACTCTGGTTATTCCTGCATGACCGGGGGGAGGACATGAGGAAGTGGGATGGTGAACCCATCTTTAAGCTGGAAGCCTGTGCACACGAACTGAGAGGGAAGACAGCTGTTAAGAAGGGGCCACCCAAGAAGGCTGTCAGCTTAGTTGCTGTAGAGACACGAGAAGGCAATCAGCAATCTCCCAGACATAGAAGAATTGAAATCACCTCCCTTGATCCTG
>WAAD01011655.1:286092-302182 GCA_013389945.1 Fregata magnificens
GCTACAATCGACATTGCCAGTGCATTTTTCTCAATTCTTTTGGCAGCAGAGTGCAGGCCACGGTTTGCTTTTATGTGGAGGGTTATCCAACACACCTGGAATTGACTGCCCCAGGGGTGGAAGCACAGCCCTGCCATTTGTTGTGGACTAATTCAAACTGCACTGGAAAAGGGTGATGCCCCTGAACATCTACAGTACATTGATGACATCATTGTGTGGGGAAACACGGCAGAAGTGTTTGAGAAGGGAAAAAGAGTAATTCAGATTCTTCTGAAAGCTGGTTTTGCCATAAAGAAAAGCAAGGTCAAGGGACCTGCACAGGAGATTCAGTTCTTGGGAATAAAATGGCAGGATGGATGCCGTCATGTGCCTATGAATGTGGTCAACAAGATAGCAACTATGTCTCTACCAGCTAACAAGAAGAAAACACAATCATTTCTAGGCCTTGTGGGGTTTTGGAGAATGCATATTCCCGGTTATAGTCAGCCTGTGAGCCCTTTCTGTCGAGTAACCCGAAAGAACTATTTTGAGTGGGGCCTTGAGCAACAGCAAGCCTTTGAGCATATCAAACAGGAAATGGCTCATGCAGTAGCTCTTGGGCCTGTCTGGGCAGGACCAGCTGTGCAAAATGTACTCTACACTGAGCTGGGGAGCATGGTCTTATCTGGAGCCTCTGGCAGAAAACATCAGGAGAAACCCGAGATCGATCATTAGGGTTTTAGAGCTGGGGGTATTGAGGATCAGAAGCCCACTACACCCCAACTGAAAAAGAGATACTAACAGCATATGAGGGTGTTAGAGCTGCTTCAGAAGTTGTTGGTACAGAAGCATATCTCCTCTTGGCACTGCGGTTGCCCGTGCTACACTGGATGTTCAAAGGAAACATCCCCTCTACATGTCACGCAACCAGCACTACATGGAGTAAGTGGGTAGCATTGATCATGCAATGAGCTTGGGAAACCTAACCGCCCAGGAATCCTGGAAGAGATCATGGAGTGGCCAGAAGGCAGAGATTTTGGAGCATTGCCTGAGGAGGTGGCTCATGCCCAAGAGGCATCACCATATAATGAGTTATCAGAAGATGAAAGGCATTCTGTTTTGTTTACTGATGGATCCTGTCGTGTGGTAGGAAACCGTCGAAAATGGAAAGCTGCTGTGTGGAGTCCCACACAACAAGTCGTTGACGCCAGTGAAGAAAGTGAGTCAAGTCAGTTTGGAGAAGTGAAGGCCATCCAACTAGCCCTAGAGATTGCTGAATGAGAAAAGTGGCCAGTACTCTCTCTCTGTACTGGCTCCTGGATGGTGGCTAATGCCCTTTGGGGGTGGCTACAGCAGTGGAAGAAGACCAAATGGCAGCACAGGGGTAAACCCATCTGGGCTGCTGCATTGTGGCAGGACATCGCTGCCCAGGTAGAAAACATGGCTCTAAAGGTATGTCATGTAGGTGCTCACATGCCCAAAAGCTGCGCCACTGAAGAACATTGAAACAATGGACAAGTAGACAAGGCTGCCAAAATTGAAGTAGCTCAGGTGGACCTGGACTGGGAGCATAAGGGTGAACTATTTGTAGCTCGATGGGCCCACGAAACATCAGCACATCTAGGGAGAGATGCAATATACAGATGGGCTCGTGATCAAGGGGTGGACCTAACCATGGAGGCCGTCACACAGGTCACTCATGAATGTGAAATATGTGCTGGAATCAAGCGAGCCACACGAGTAAAATCTCCCTGGAACAGAGGGTGGTGGCTGGGTTTTCAATACGGCAAGGCCTGACTATATTGGACCACTGCCATGAACACACCAAGGCAAGCACTACCTACTCACCATGGTGGAAGCAACTACTGGTTGGCTAGAAACATACCCTGTAAACTATGCCACTGTGCAGAACACCATCTTAGGCCTTGAAAGGCAAATTTTGTGGCGACATGGTACCCCAGAAAGAATTGAATCAGACAATGGGACTCATTTCTGAAATTAGCTCATAAACTCCTGGGCAAAGAAGCACGGCATTGAGTAGGTGTATCATATCCCCTATCACCCACAAGCCTCTGGAAAGATTGAGAGATATAATGGACTGTTAAAGACTATGTTGAGAGTGTTGGGCAATGGGGCATGGAAGCACTGGCATACAAATTTAGCAGAAGCCACTTGGCTGGTTAACACCAGAGGATCTGCTAACCGTCCTGGTCCTGCCCAAACAAAACCCCTGCACACTGTGGGAGGAGATAACGTTCCCATAGTGCACACAGGAAAGTGGCTGAGGAAGGCGATGTGGATTTCTCCTCCCATGGCAAAAGGCGAACCCATTTGTGGGATTGTCTTCACTCAAGGACCTGGGTGTACTTGGTGGTTAATGCAGAAGGATGGGGAGACCTGGCGTGTGCCTCAAGGAGATTTAACCTTGGGGGAAAAACAGTCTGTGATGAGTTGTATGTTGTAGGAAGTAATGTAGCAGGAATGACCTGAACCGACAAAGAGTGAGTTTCACAAGGAACCAGACTAGTGCAACGATGATCCAACCAAGCCGGTGTTGGTGCCCAGCAATCGAACATGGAACAGCCATGTCCTCCCAGTCATGCCACTGGGATGCTGTGTGGGCTCTGTGGATATTATGTGGGATCTGTAATTCTATGGGAGACTCCTTGGTGGAGATGGAAGCTCATCCATAAGATATAGATGAGATTCGTACTTGCAAAAGTGCTGATAACTAATAGAGTGAAGTCATTCCACTTTCCATAGTACAGCAAGCAGAAAAGGTGTCTGTCACTTGTGAGTCATCACAGATCTTAGCTCCAGCAGGAGGGTGTTTGTTAGGGTGCAGTATTTGGAAGCTGGTGGTTGCAAGGCACAATGTAATTAATTATTTAGCTGCCTCTGTGTGAGTATCTGGGTTCAGGATGATATTCTTGCATGGATATCTGTTGTGATTGGAGAAGCCAGAGCTCTGTCTTCAATATGTCATAATTTCTTGATCCTGCAGTCATGTCTGAGTGTTAGTCAATGTATTTTTGTCCTGATCTCGTTTAACATGGTGCAGGACAGCACCTTTCTCCACACTCATCTAAAGCTAGCTGTGCTGTGCTGACCCTTGGTGCGCTGTCATCACAGTGTATGTGGAAGGGCACTATTTCAAAATTAGCATCAGGGTGGTGGAGAAGATAGATGCTAGCTTCAAGCAGATGACATTATTCAGGGAACGATTTTATCTAAGGTTAATGGAAGATCAGACACAGTATCTATCAGCTGAAGCAAGATGAAAGTAATCTGTTAAGCACTGAGACCTATAATGCCATTCCTGAACTGTCATGATGTACTGGTGAGGAGCTTGCAACATTTTGGTAGTGTTTGACAGGTAGTATTTGACTGTTTATTGACACAAATATCCTCTGTGCTGCTCTAAGTATCTATTTTTCTGTTCTTGGATGGAAACTATAAGTTTGGGTAGAGAGAAGAAAGTGAGAGAAAGCATCTAATACTCGCAAAGGGTTAATACACATAGCAGTGGCTGAGTAAACAGGAAAGAGAATGGCCCCTGTAGCTGTGGTGGGTTGGCCCTGGCCAGCAGTCAAGTGCCTACCCAGCCGCTCACTCCCCCCTGCATCAGTGGCATGAGGGGAGAAAATAGGATAAGAAAGCTTGTGGGTCGAGGTAAAGACAGGGAGACTGCTTATCAATTACTGTTGCGGGCAAAACTCAGCTTAGGGAAAATTAACTTATTGCCCATTAAAATAAACTTGGGTAGTGAGAAATGAAAGACATTAAAACAACACCTTTCCTCCCATTTTTCCCAGGTTCAACTTCACTCCTTCATTCCTGACACCTCTAGTCACCCCCTGCCCTGAGTGGCATGGGGGGTGGTGGTGTTTGTGGTCAATACATAGCAGTTTTTCCTCGCCACTCCTGCCTCCTCACACTTTTCCCCTGCTCTGACGTGGGTTCCTCACGGGCTGCAGTCCCTCAGGGAAGAGTCTGCTCAGCACGGGTGCTCCACAGGCCGCAGTTCCTTCAGGACTATCCGTCTCCTCCATGGGCTGCAGGGGAGTCTCTGCTCTGGCTCCTGGGGCACCTCCTCCCGGCTCCTTTTCTGACCCTGGTGTTCGCAGGGTTGTTTGTCATTTGTTTTGTTGTTCCTCCTCTGCCTTTATGGTGTTCTCTGCCCTTTCTTAAATATCTTTTCACTGACAGGCTCAGCTGTGCTCTGTGGTGGGGCCTCTGTGGAACCGGCTGGAACCGGCTGTGTCCAACTCGGGGCAGCCCCAGCCTCTCCTCACAGAGGCTGCCCCTGCAGCCCTGCCCTGCCAGACCTGGGCACTGCACCCAACACGGCAGCCAGAGTATCTGAGTTAGGCCCTGGGTAGGTCCTGCCTTCATCAATACATTTTTTTTGTACCTGGGATTCAACAAATATGCTGAAGTTTTTTGTCCAGATGAAAAGATTCATACCCCCTGGCCACAGTCTTGTAGCTGAAAGCGTTTTCTGGTCAAAACATTTTGTATTGTCTTTCAGTCATCTTTGAGACGAAGACGTGAGTGTGTGGTGAGCTCTGCACCATCTGAAAGGTGCTGATTCGTGAAACTGGGTTGTGCACCCCTTCAGTGAGGCCACCATCTTTGAAAGAGGGGCCTGCTTTTAAAAACCAGCTTGCAGAGTCCTTAATCTAACTGCAGGATTTTTAAGAAGTACTGATTATAACGGGGTGTTCAGTGGTATTTGTGTTGTACAGGAAGTCCTAAGGAGTTACTTGATAATGTTATGATACTATGCAAGATGGGATAACGACCCATTGTCAAGGATTTGTAAACTTTGCCTGAGAGTTACTGTAAAATCCTTAAGCCTTTCCGTAGGGGTTTTTGAAATAATGTAATACCGCTTTCATCTTCTGTGAGAATGCAGAACAATGTATTTGTGTTTGTACTGGGTAGTTGTTAGGAAGGGAAGTAAAAAACTGCGAGATCTGTTGGATTAAATAGTGGCTGTCAACAGATTTCTTTGCAGCAGAGCTACTTCGGAGCGAGGGTGTATTAATTCACTCTCTCACATTTGTCTTTATTAAGGTGCAGTTCAGCTGAGACTGAATTCCTCTTTGACTATCCATAAACTGTGAAACAGAAGGATGCAGAAGACTATCCCTTGCCTTTTTCTACATGAGTGATAAGAGCACAAGATCATTACTACAAGTTTGCTGCAAAGATGAGTTCAGAGGAGAAGAGTATATCTCCAGCTCACAAAACGTCCACTCCATCACATAGAAGTGCCTCCTCTTCATCATCGTCTCAGAGGGACAGGAGGCAGGTAAGGAAAAGACATAGAGGTTTGTAACATCTGGTGAAATGATTCATTTATTCCTGTAATGTGGCTGTTCGTTCTCGCTAGCTCTAAATTCACTTTCTTATAGCCCTGGATGATATCACTATAGCCAAGAACTGTTGATTTTTAAAAATTTTTTTTCCCCCCACTTTCTAAAGTGGTTTGAAAAAGATTCAGAAGCAACATTGGCACTATGTTTAGTGCTGGAGCAGGAAGGATGTAATCACGTGGACAAGTAGGAAACATGCTCTGAAGTCTTTTGGGAAGTGGTTTCTTTGGCAGCCTGAACCTACAGTTGCTTCAAATTGTTTTGTGTCCTCTGTGAATATCTCTTTTTGTAAATCTAACTACAGAGATGTATTATCTTTTTACAAGGTGATATTTCAATTCAATTTAAATATCATATTGTTCATCCTTTATGGAAGCACCTAACATTTTAAATATTATTTGATTTACTAGAAATTTACACTGATTGTCCCACATCATATAGTACTAGTCCAGTTATGTTAGACTTCCATTTTCAAGAGACCCCTGTCTATGTGGATATAATATGTCTTTTCTCCAGGATCCCTTTGAGATGAGGGCTGTATTATTTCCCCTCAAAACAACTTAGGCATTCCTGTGTTTTTTTGAGGTCTGGGTGTACAGTCTGGCCCCAGCATCAGCGGGAGCACTTCAGAAAGTATATCAGAGCTAACAACTAGATTTCAGATAGGTTGTTACATGTATATTTACAAATGCAAAGGTTGATACTGAAAATTTTATTAGAACAGAAACATACTTTAAAACTTTGATCCATGGAAACCTTAAACAACTTCTGAGTTAGTTTAAAAAAGAAAATACAAAATGTAGGAATATAACAACTTTATAATTTAAAATATTGTGAAAACATTTTCATTAATGCAATACTGGCTTCTTTTCAGCTTGACAAGGAAAAGAGGCAGGAAGAGAACTTAAATAATTGTTTGCTGTGGTATGCATTTACTTGAATGGCTGTAGCTTAAGAACATTTTCACAGCTACTTGTATGCCAGCAGTGACACTATTTTCTCAGCTGCTGCTGAAGTAGTTTTTTCCCTTACCTGACTTATAAAAATTTTGCAAACTGAGGATTTTGATGAAAACTGTAACATTTACAGCTTTGAGTGTAAATAGTCTCACCATAAGGTATATTTCAAATGTTAAACTAGGAGAAGAATTCTGATGTGTGTCTGATAACAGGCAGGAAATGTGTCTGGAATTTGTTTAATCATTTCCTTTGCTTTTCAGTGAAGCCAAAAATGGTGTTCTCACAGGTGATAAATATTTTCCCTTTCATGCTGTACAGGATTTGGGATAGCTGTAGTCAGTTAAGTCCTGGTTAGCATATGATCTCCCCTTAATTTTTCATTACTTCCATCTGGAGCAAGAATTTTGACATCTTTTGTTTAAAGCATCAGTATATTTTATCTCCCGCATTTAAACCCAAAGAAGGTGAATGCAAGACTTGTAGGAGCTGCTGAGCTCAGCTAAGAGCATATCCTCTGAGTTCTCTTTGTAATTAGGTAGTTTGGTATGATCATGCAAATGAGAATGAAAAAAATTACCTTTTGGGAATACATTTTACCATAAATCTAATGGCTACCGTATCTGTTACCATAGCAACGGGGTAGAGCAAGGTGGACCTGTCATCGTAATGAAGTGGATGCTTAACTTTAAGTCCATATTTGGTCACTGAAATGTGAAGCATGATTTTAAAATAATGCTGAAGAGGTCAGTGGTGTGATGCATCCAGAGCTCTCTTGGATCCAATGATGTCTGATGATGCTTAACAAGTATATGTAGGCATGTATATGTGGACTGGAAAGGCTAGTGCTAGGCATTCATTTTTTTGCCTTAGTGCTTTCAGTGTTAAAGGCAGAGAAATATCCAGGAGAATGAATGGATGGGCAATTTCTTCTGCAGTGAAACTGAGCTACAGCATGCAACACAGCGTGAGGTGCAGTGGTACTATCTCCAGGGAAATAAACATAGAAATGCTTGCTTTGTGCATGTAAGGGCAGTAAATCAACCAGCTTAATTGTACCATGTACTATAACAATTGTATTTCTAATTTCTTTCCTTGCTTGTGCCGTTATTTGTGTATGTTTTGGTTTTCATAGGCTTTCCCCCAAAGGCAATGATAGTTAGGGGGTAGGGCATTTTGGTTCGGGGGCTGTTGGGTTTTACTTTGAAAAGGCTTGAAAATTCTGTCTTGCTGTCTCCTTGGTCTCTTCATAGCAGCTAGGAGAAAAGCACCGTTCCTGAAGGGGTAATATGTATGGATATCGAAAGTGATGTGACTGGATGAAGTGTCAATGTAGCTTTCATTGTCATATGTGAGGATAACACTTGATATTTCTAGATGGTTAATGACTGAAATCTTCTCATCATATAATTATTGTCAAAGTCATACCAGCAATTATGGAACAGTTCCCCAATAAATTATGGCGCAGGAGACTGAATGAGTGTGAGCATGACTATGATAATTTAAGGGAGATTTGATATGATATTTCAGGGAGAGTGGAAAATGTTGTGCTGTATATAATGCTGGCATTTTAATGTAGCTTTCTTATTTGTGCAGTATACATAACCTAAGAGAATTAGCAGTCAGCAAAAGCTTTGACATTGACAGTTTGCAGGCTCCATGACTAAGTAATTGGTAAATGAACAGACTACTGAAGCCAGCAATAACCAAAAAACTGGTTCAGATTTTTGTCGTCGTAGGCACCTAAGTGTCATTCATTTTCGTCAAAATCGTGGTTAATTTGGACTGATAGAAGAAGGCGCAAGACCAACCTGTTTTGTTTAACCCCTGAGCTGAGCAGGGTGGCAGGGCAGTTGTGGTGTCCTTGGTAAGGAATACTTACAATGGAGCAACAGCAGTTTTTACTACTGTGGAGCTGTTGCAGAGGGTAGAACCCCTGTCATTTCCACTGTCAGGGGGTCTCCCTAAGAAACCTAAGACTCCCCATGCAAAGGTGAGCATAAAAACTGCAATTTGGACAGCCTTTTTTGTGGGCCATGCTGGAAAGGGAGATTCTTGTTTTTCATCCCTTGTGAAACTCTGAAAAGGCTAGTCATATTCTGTTGCACAACAAAAAGGAGGAAAACTAACACTGTTTTTAGAAAGTACAACTATTGTAAATAACCAAAGGGTTAAAACTTGCAGCTTGTGCCCATACCCATATTTTTGGGAAGAGCAAGCTGCCTAGGCCCCAACTAAGGCATGCTGATACCTTGAACAAAAGCTAGAAGATAAGAAAGTCTTAGCAATGAACGCCTCATTAACAAGAACCTTCTAAAAGAATACAATTCAGTAGAACTTCAAGGACTAACAGTAGGAACATCCTGCTACAGANACTGCAGTAGGTATGCACGTTAGGTGGAATGATCCCCCGTGCATCCGGCGCCGTAATAAACATACCTGCTTTATAACTCTTTTGAGTTGTGAAGTTTGTTTCCGCACGTCACAACTGAATATGATAAAATCACGTTGTGTATTCAGTTTGATAGGTGTAAGTTCTTTATAAATATTCCATATTTTATTTATTGCCTAAGTATGCAAGTCATACTGCAGACTGTAATATGTTATATATTCTCTGCAGTGCATGGGTAGTAATATTGTGCTGAGAAGGCAGAAAGAAGTCAATACATTGTAGGGTTAACAGTGTGCAGTTTGGAAAATTGGAGCCTGACCCTAGGCTATTAAACAGAGGGAGTGATACAGAAGGAGAGTAATAATAATGAAACTGTGAACAAAGGAGAGATTTTGACTTTTCTGACCACCGTCTGAAGGGTAGCTAATACATGATGTGAAGTGGCTTTAGCAATGTCTGCTATTTTAAATGCGAGGATTTCTTTTATAATGTCTCAGTTTTCTTTTTGGTCTTTGATCAGCTGTTATCTCTTTCCCTCTCTGTTTCTCTTTGTCAGATTGCTGTTTCAACAAATCCTTGGTTCTTTTCCCACACAGCAAACACAAAAGGAGAAAAGCTTTTAGTCCTATTGCATTTAGCCTTGTGTGGTCACCTTTCTACTAGGAGGGCTTTTGTATTTCAAATGACTATTGTCTTTCAGCCATATGTAAAGACTGAAAGATAAGGGGCTTTGAAGGAAAAAGAAAAAACGTTTTCCAGAGCAGCAATCATCTGCTTTTCAGATTTTAATGTGGTTTTTTTTTCTTTCTGTAAGAGCAATATTGACTAGTAGGAGAAGGGGTGTACTCAAGGGATGCAGAAAGTGCTGAGTTTGGGCTGAAGATGTTTACCTGGCCTTGAAATTCAGGAGTAGAGCACGATTCCAAAGTTAAGGCTCTGCTCTTGCCTAGAGGTCTGTGCTGGAAAATGCCTAGTTAGCTTTTTATAACCACTATATTTTAATTGTCAAAGTAGTCTCCTGAAAGCCGTATTTCCTAAGGCAGGTATCACCATTTTGTAGATATAAAGGCTGTAATGATGATGGAAGGATCGAATCTGCAGCAACCTTTACCAAACCTTAGTTTACAGAGTAACTGGATGACTATAAAAGAGTTATTGCAGTAGGTGAATCGGGGGGTGAAATGTATGGTACCTGAAAAAAAGGGCTAATAATTGTTATTTGGATGTAGGGATGCAGTAGAAATCTAGGCCTCACAGTGCTATGCACTGTATTAAGCACGTAATAAAAGGCAGTCGCTAGCGTGAAGTGCTGATTAGATGAGGCAGACGTAGATTGGGAGGAGAAAAAGAAAGGTGACTTACCTGTTGTCTCGTCAACTAATGATAAGGCATAATGAGAAGACATGTGCGTAATAGGAAAATATCATGGGTTCTATGTCAATTCTAGAGGTTCATGCTTTCAGCTAACATTAAGAAGAGTAAATTATGAATTATGAAGGGAAGTCTCTTGGCTAAGAAAACCACCATCAGGTTTTTCCCAGGAGATAATGAGCTGCAAATTTTTCATAGATGTACTGCAGGGACCATCAGGTTCTGTGAAGCTGAGTTCACATGGGCAATCTGCATGCCCCAGCAAGGGAGTGGTGCAGGAGGGAGAAGTAAGAAGTGCAAGGAGTGGAGTGCTCAGTTGTGCAGTGTAGAAAGCAAAAGGTACTAGATTTAGAGAGTGAGACTCTTGGTCAGGAAATTAATAGGTGAAAGAAATGAGTAGGGGAGAGAGAACTGAGTGGGCCAAATGCTTCGTGAGATTGTAGGACATGAAACTAAGAAGGAAGGACTGGTTTGTAGGGAGAACAACAACTGGTGAAAAAGTAAGGGCAGAGTAGAGAGAAGGAAAGCAAGGGGAGAGGTGGGTTTTTTTTGTGACCAGGAGTACCTCGGAGAGCTGGTTTATGTGTAGAAGGGGGGGGAAGGTTGCAAACAATCTTCTGTTCTAACTGCTTGATGTTTAAGAAGATCTTTTTGTGTGGTTATTCTAAGCAATAGCAGATTCACTTTTTATCTGTCCCATAGAAAAAGCGGTCTAGTATTTGAGACTGAAGCTACTTAATACAAAATGCTGGGGCTTAAAATGAGAGACCTGCTGTTGCTATTGCTTTGGCTCCTGTTGCTGCTACACCTTTCCTGGCAGCTCAACGGGAAGTAGCAGAGCAGTGGCAATGGGAAGGGTCATGGCGGGAGCAGCTGTGGTGGCAGCAGCTATGGGATTTCAGCCACTAGTGCTTTTCCCTTGGTAGGCTAGCTTGGCAGCATAAGATCCATCATATACACAGATCCTTCTTGCCTGCTGGAAATTAAAGTCCTTTGGAAAAGTCTCTCTTTTCATTGTCCTATTTCATTTAGCATTTTTGGTGCTTTTTCTGGGAGACAGAGAGCAATTAGATGTGTGAGAGTTTGTGAAGGGATAGGAGGGAGTGTTCATGCTCATGTAGTTTAATTTTTTGGTTTTAATATATCGAGATACCTCAAACTCAACTTTCTCTTTGTTTATGACCAGTGACGATCAGTGACACAACATCAAAGACACTTTTGTGGCTTCATTATAGATTTCTGCCTCATAAATGATGACAATATAATCGATTGGCATTTTTACCATGCCTGCCTCTCTGTCCAGTGTGCCTCAGTGTTGCTCATACAAAATTGCAATATAATATAACGTAATATATCCCATGTGGAAGAGAAGTCTGAGTGCATTTATATCCCTTCTTTATTCTTAAATTGAGGAGCAACCCACACACTTGCTCACTGCTGTCAGCTTGATGTGACATCTGGGAAAAAAATTATTCGTGGTTACCTGTAAATTTCACTTGTTCCTGTCTCTCTGTGACTTTAAAAGAAAGGATGGACAGTTATCTAGTAGATATGGTACAGACCTGAGAACAGGGAGCCTTATTCCTAGCTTTGCTCTGTAGCAAAGCGTAGACTTTTAAGAGCATTTTCACTTCTCAGTAGTTTGTGAGAATTATTTCAATAGTAATTATTAATCTCTTTGAGAGTTTCAAACTGAAGATGCTACTAAATGCCAAGTACTGTTATTACAGTACAATTCTCTTTTGCCCTCTTTCTTAGTTAAGTTTGTTCACATAATACAGTTGAAGCAGCATTAGAGCAGGAAGTGTTAAATAAGTACTTTAAAAGCAACAACTCACTGGAGCAAGCAAATGTTCTGAGGGAGCCAAAGAATGAAGTGGCAAAATTGTTAACAAAAACATGCAATTATTCTTTAAATTGGTTAGCTGCTCTTACTCTGCAACATGTGCCTTTCATAGAGTCTGAAAATGTTCCTTAGGTTCAGGAGATAGTGGGTCTTACGTCAGTGTCTGAAAAAATGTCTGAAACAATGTAACTTATGAGGCTATACAACACCCATGTGAATGTTGCACTAAGTTCAATGCCCTAGCACTTGTCTTAAACGAAATCATAAATCTCAGGCCTGTTAGATTCCTTTTTCATCATTCAAATGGATAATGGTGAACTACTTGATGAGTGAACCTCTACACGTGGCACAATCAGACCTTCAGAAGGTAAAGACTTTCAAAGTGAAGCTCCCTCGACTACAGATTTGTCCAGAGACAGGGTAGGAACCTGTGTAAGTGAGACTCAGAGGGAACTGGTTCCAGATTGACCCCAGGGGTGANCATTCCTGCTCCGGCGGCAGAGCTGGCAGCAACACATGCCCAGGAGCCCAGTTCAGGCTGGATGCGTCAGGCTCGCTGTCGGTATATAGTGGTTTGGAGACAAGATCTCCCAGAGTACGATCCTGAAGATTAATAGAGGGAGGTGCTGCCTCTTTCTAAGAAAGACTTGGCCTTAAAGCTGTTGAAGAAATAAAATGGGCTGGAGCAGTTAAGGAGAGACAGATAACCTGCTCTATAAGGCAAGCCAGCACAACATCTGAAAGACCTGTGAGGGAAAAAAAAGGCTGTGCAAGAGACTTGGTTTCGTTCTTGACAGTGATAGTGTATATGCCAAGGTGTCCCATGGGGCCATGTGTACACATTCTCTGAGCTTCATAAACATTGCTGCCTGAGTTATCTTACCCCTAGGAGTGCTTTACAGACTGCATGGAGAATGCTGAAGTTCAGATATGTGCTATGAAGAAAGATTTCTTTTTTTAAACTGTGTCAATTTGATTAGCAATGGTGTATGTAGCTATCTTCTATTACAAAACCTGGGAAATTGCTCACATAAAAGCTTAATTACCCATGAAAATTATGACAGATAAGTTAAAGTGGTGTTTTCAGAACATGGTCACTCTTGCATTTCTCAGTCTCATTTTTTCCCCTCTACCATGCATGCACATCCATACCTACATAAGCATGTCTCACTTTCCTTGAGAGTATAAACTAAAAGTTCAGCTTGTATGTTTTAAAAAAATGAATATTCATACAATTCAAGTGTCCTCAAACATTGACTAATATTATCATAATATGCACTGATTTTCTAACTGCAACTTGATCCAAAATGGGCTCGGTGGGGAATGTGTGTGTACACACACACGCGTGCCCGCACACGAATTTAGAGGGAAGAAGTGCAACTCTTCTGAAGTGCCATTTAGGATTTCTGGGAAGCGAATGGAGGAGAAGAAAGAGAAGCATGATTTTATTTTCATTTCCTCAGAGGAGAGGAAAGACAAAATTGAAAAGAAGAGGGAGAGTGATGGCGGGTATGATATGAAGGCTTCTGTTTTCAAGACAGTCATGCATGATTGGGATTATCCACATTCAAGACATATAAATGTATTAGGCAGAATAAATGTGTGCCTTAGGAAAGCTGTTTGCTGTTCTGACATCTCTCTCTTTCTGTTTTTGTTAAATACTTTATCCTGGAATTGAAAATGAAGCTGTTACATCCAAACTTTTTTTCCTCAGTAGAATAAGATTTCATATAAAAAAGAAATTCTGATTAAAAATTTTTCAAAACCCCTGTTTTTCCTACCTCCTATATTTTTATACTGCATATATTAGAGTTTAAAGAATATTGAGAAAGTCTAAGTGGGTAGCTTACACAAGGATGTAAAAGAGAGCCCCGGGAAGAAAGGGCTTTCTTTTTTTGAACCTACGCACTTTTTTAGGTGAATGTCCAACTTTTTGGCCTATGATTTGTGTTAAGTTAGACTCCCTTGCAACCATTTATTAAAGTGAAAACTGCATATATTTTCTGAAGGTGGTCATCCAATCCAACATGTCTAGAATGCTTTCATTAGTTAACAAAATAACATATCGAGGAATGGTTTTCTTTTGTGTATGTAATTTTATTTTCCCTCCTCTTTTTTTTTAACTATATCAGCACTAATAAAATGAATTGCTAGCCTGAGACTATTTAGTGAAATATCAATCCTTTTAATTGTGATTATTCAATAGTCATAAAAAAACTTTGTAACATTAGCAAACATTTGAATTCTCTCTGTCAGATATTGTCAATTTATCTGTTTGCTCTGTTTTGAGATATGTGTGTCAAAATCTAAAGTGCAAAAGAAGATTGTCATTAAAGACTCAGGCTGTGACTTGGTAGTCATTCAACAGCATCACTCTGGCAAAGAGAAGATTGCTGTTACAAGGATAGCTCTTTTCTGCTTTATCCAGTTGTGCTAATACTTCCCTCCAAGAAGCTCTTCAGAGGAGCAAGAGCTTATTTCTCTTCAGAGTTTGTCAGAAATTACCTTGAAAAGCAAAGGCTTCTTTGCTTCCAGAGCTGAAAAGCATTGACATGAAGTGCTACATAAAATACAAAGCTGGAGTTCCAGAAAGGGCTGACAGAGAGCTCCTGATCTAACAAATCCTTGACATTTCTGTAACACAAGAAGTGTCTATTCTGCATATCCCAGGAAAGTAGAGACGTACATACCTGTATGTTATTAATATGCTACAGAACTGCTGCTTAGATATACTTGTCTTTCAGTAAAAAGGTTAGAAAGAGAAAACGTTGCTCTTAAGCACATTTCTATACAAGACGAGCATGTGCTACAAGAAGAAAAAAAAAATAACTACATGTGCTATTCATAAAGTATTGTTAAGTTCCAGTGTCTGTTGGTTGATAGCCAATATATTGTTGAAAACAGCTATGGAGCAGTGTCAATAGGAGAGACTGAGGATGAGAATAGGACCATGGTTGCTTTATACAAATTAAAAAAAATGTGCTGGAAGAAAGAAAGGAGAAATACATTGATGGAGACATGGTTGTTTTGCTTTGTACTTACCCTTCTCTCACAATAATATTCAAGACTCTGTCTTTATTCCAACATCAACAGAAGGAAAGCCAGATCTGACTGAGAAGCAGCCTAAGATAAAAAAGTTTCAAGGTTATTCCCTTTGCAAATAATATTGCAGATTAACTTAGCACATATCACAGCTTTGTTTAAAAGGTAGTAAAAACTGGTATGTCTGCAGTCAAATCTGTGTCTACCTTATTCCTGCTGCTGTATTTCAGATAACTGGAGAATACTATATTTTTAGTTGAGAGAAAATTATTAAGCATTGTACTTCATACTAAATGGAATTCAAATAAGAACACAGGTCTGTGCAGGGGTAGCTAGGTTGCAAAAAGAATGCCAGTGAATAGCAGATAATAAAAGATGCACTAGTTAGTCCTTTGGACTGAAAAAAACCAAGACAAAAAAATGCAGAGAGAAAAGCTCGGTTTTGAATTACTCTTGTAGAACAGCGTATGTCTAGGCCCCATGGTTATGGGCCTTGAAGACTGTTGAATGCTGCGAGCAAACAAAATGCCCCACCAAATCTTTTTCATTAATTGTTAGCCACATGTTGTGCACATTTCTGAACTAAAGAGAGTCTGTGTCCAATGTGAGTGATAAATTCCTCACCAGCTTGTCTTTTTCTTGGAAAGGAATAAATTATAAATTGGAGAGAACTCATTGCATTAAATATAATTCATTCCATTAAGTAATTAAGCAGCGAAGTAGAAAGGGGAGGCCTGAGTGCCAGACTTGTCCTTCACTGGATTTCCTATCTCTACTTACCCAATATCTCTTTTCTTTCCTTGCCTTCCCTTTCAAAACAGTTGAATGTCTTTTCTTTCAATGGGAAGTCAGATTCAGTTAAGAAATACTAGGGTCTTCAGCCTCTGGCCTGATGGAGACCAGGTGCTCCATGTGCTAATATTTGTTCTGGTGGACGAGGTGAATGGGTCACTGAACTCTTAACTGAGAAACGAAGTTGGCAAGATATATAGAAAGATATTGTAAAATACGTTTTCCATTCTCGCCCTCCAGAGAAGATGAGAATATGAAACAACATCATATTGTTATTCTCTCCATCAGCTTCCTTCTCCCTCATGTGTCTTTGGGAGGCAACATGAAAAAA
>WAAD01011656.1:11646-24210 GCA_013389945.1 Fregata magnificens
CGTCTTTCTTGTACTGAGGGGCCCAAAACTGAACACAGTATTTGAGGTGCAGCCTCACCAGTGCCCAGTACAGGGGCACGATCACTTTCCTACTCCTGCTGGCCACACTATTCCTGATGCAAGCCAGGATGCCATTGGCCTTCTTGGCCACCTGGGCACACTGCCGGCTCATGTTCAGCCGGCTGTCGACCAGCACCCCCAGGTCCTTTTCCGCCAGGCAGCTCTCCAGCCACTCTTCCCCAAGCCTGTAGCATTGCATGGGGTTGTTGTGACCCAAGTGCAGGACCCGGCACTTGGCCTTGTTGAACCTCATACAGTTGGCCTCGGCCCATCGATCCAGCCTATCCAGATCCCTCTGCAGGGCCTTCCTTCCCTCGAGCAGATCGACACTCCTGCCCAGCTTGGTATCATCTGCAAACTTGCTGAGGGTGCACTCAATCCCCTCATCCAGATCATTGATGAAGACATTGAACAAAACCGGCCCCAGAACCGAGCCCTGGGGAACACCGTTATGCCTTGGCATGGGTCCTCCATGGGCTACAGTCCCTCAGGGTTATCTTCCCCCTAGATGCCTGATCCCAGATAGCTGGCAGGCTGCAGTGCCTCAGGGGTGTACCTGTCCCTGGCACAGAGCACTTCCTTCCAAGAGTGTGCATACGGCCCTGTCCCCAGTAACTTCCCTTCCATATGTCCCCTCTGCTTCCTCCTCCTTTTTCTGTAAACATAAACATATCTCCTCATGTCTCCTTCTGTGTCTCCTGCCTCTTATGGCTTCCCCTCTTTCTTAAATACATGTGAACATTGGTCCTTCTCTGACTAAGTGAAGTTTTGGCAAGTGATGAGATGTTTTCATCTGTTTCTGAGCTGGCCAGAACCAGCCATGACTGACCTCATCCCGCATAGGGCACTCCTACACCTCCCCACTACTGAAATCCTGCAATTTGTGCCTGATATAGGTACCTATCACGTGTGCTTCTCAGACTTTATGGTTGCATGTTTTTAACGTTTATGCTTAAGTGTAGGTAGAGTAGGATTTTCAAAGAGAAACAGAAAGTACACAAATTTTGTGCATACACTTCCAAAGAGCTGGGTGAATGGGCCACTGCACTTTTCTGAAGTTAGTGTGAGACCCAACCCAAGGGCTGAATTAGACCTTCAGGCAAAAGTTATCAATGTAACATCCACTGGGTGGAAAAACTGAGCTGCGTAGGACTGGTAAGATTTAGGTAGGTCTGGGGCAGCCTGAAGAAGAGGTTGCCAAGAAAAAGCTTACACCTTTTCTTCAGGAAGAATTCAGTGTTTTCCTGGCTTTCAGCAGAGAAAGGAAAATTAGGTTGGACTTCTGCCTACATGAAGGTTTTAAGATGTAAACTAGCTCCAATGGATAAGCCACATACAGCTGTGTTAATAAAGCTTTGTGCCTGAGTTTGTGTGTCCCTTCTCTCAGGAGGCCTTACTTGCTTCAGCTGAGAGGTGTGGGAAATGCCATGTCTTTTTCAGTGCTTGCTTATGTCCACCTTGCAACACTAACAGAGCAGCTTGAATCTTTATACAGTCTTTTTGGATTACCGTTTTGGAATATCTGCCCATCTGAGACACATGGATCAGCTGATATCTACAGACTAGTGCTTGTGCTGTTACTAATTACTCCATTTCCTTCTGTAGAATTATGTTGACTTTTTTCTAAGTGGGGACACTGGTTAATAGTAGTATACTGGTGCGAACTTACTAAAAGACTGCAGAATAGGCACAGTATTTGTGAAGTCAGTATCAGAAAGGGATAGAATAATTTTATTTGAAACAAACCCTGGAGGTCTCCTTGTCAACTGCTTGCACAGAGCACGACCAACAAGAACAGGTTGCTCCAGGTCCCATCTACTCCTCTATGGACACTCCATCATGATGGAGATCCCATGACCTGCCTGAGCAATCCATTCTTGTAGACCAAATGTCTTTGACTAGTTTCAGTGCACAATTTAGAAACATGTATCCCTGTGTCCTGTTGGTGTGTGCCTCCAGGGAAAGCCCACTCCCTCCTCTGTCTCCTTTTCCTCCACATGCCCAGGCATCTCGTCAGCACAGAAACCAAGGTACTTGTTGTGCCACAATTTGGTCAGGACAGTCAATTCCTGATGACTGTTGCTACATTTTTTGTAGTCCTCCATGTGCTGGTGTCCAGGAAGATTTATTCCATCACTTTCCTGGGACTAAACGTGAAGCTGACCAGCTGGGAGTTTTCCTGTACTCCTTCTAGCCCTTCTGGAAGAAAGATACTGAGTCTGGTCACCATTTCCCAGTCCCCAGGAACTTCTTCCAGCCACCAGAACCTTCACAAGCTAGTAGGGAATGCGCTGTGAGGCCACTGGCCAACTTCTTCAGTGCCCTTGGGTGCATCTACAGCTGCTCCCATGGACCTGGAGAGGTCTAGTTTACTACAGTGCTCTCCAACTTTGAGTTTTCTCTCCAGGGACTAATATTTCACTCCCACCAGCTCTGTCACTGGACTTTGGGCCCTGACAGACTTAAGAGCAGCTTTCATGGCTCCAAAATGAGACTCAGGCCCAAGCAGTACCTTCAGCTTTCCCATGGTCTATGTCACAGTGTCCTTGCCCCAGGAAACAGCAGTGTCATATTTTCCAGAGCTTTCCTTCAACTGCTAGTGGGCTCCTAGGGCAGCCTGACTGTTACTCTTACCTTCCCTTGCCAGTCACAATCCCCACTGAGCTCAGGTTTTCTGAGCTCTGTCCCCATGTGCCTGTTCGGAAAGCGCTTCTCCCTTCCTGCCAAGCATCCAATGACTGTACCCCCATTTGGGGTACTAACTTGCTCTGATGGAGGTGAGCCAGAGCATTAACGGTTATCACTGCTGGCCTGTAGTGATGCTTCCTTGATTGCTAGCTCATGAGAGAACTCCCACTGGTGCATGGAGGAGGTTACCCAAGGAGAGCAAGCATCACTGCTCAGCTCCTTTCAGCTCTGGGGCAGTTTTCCTTGGCATCCTGCCTAGACACCTCCACAGGTGAAACAGTGTCTCCTAATGTCCAGGGCAGCCGTTACACTCTTGGTCATGCTCCCTTCTCTCAGGATTTGAAATTTTTCCATCTCATGGTCATGCAGTCATGTCTGCCTTCACCTTTGCCACACAAATGAGATCTCCTTCCTTGGCCACGAGCAGGCAGTCCAGCAGAATCTCTCCTCTAGCTTGCTTGTTGATCCCTGGTGTCCAAACACTGCCTTCAGCACCCTGTAGAAATCTGCTAGATTTCTGGAGCCACATGCAAGTAGGCCTTTTGGCTGCCCTAGACTGGGACCAGGTTATAAGACCTGCAATCATCAGGTTTGCTATCATTCTTGGAAGAAGGCTTTGTCCTCTTCAACTGCTTCAATAAGTGGTCTGTAACAGATGCTTCTCAGCCTAGGTATGTTGGACCCTCCCCTGAGCTGCAGCCGTTAACTACCACCTGGATGTCCCCCACTGCCAAGGCAAAGCTCTGTGCCATGAAGCCACCCTGCTGGGGAGAGCACAGCACCTTCTCTTTGCTTTCCCACATGCCCTTGCTGCAAAGCCTGCCTTCATTTACTGCAGCACTCCAGCCCTGCAAGCCATCTCACCACGTGTCTGTGCTCCCAAGGAGACTCAGGCTCTGCTCCTCTGCACACACTTGCCATGTCTCACCTCCTCCGAGTCCTGACTGTTCAGCCAGCTTTCCAGCTTGGTTTCCCCCCACCCCTTCCCACTACCAGCAGCCACAGAGCAGACTTTTTGGAGGGTGCCAGGCTGCTTGATGTGGGCAGTGCGCTTTCCATGGGGACCTCTGCTGCCAGCCCTGGCACAGAGACCCTGGCACTGGGGCCAAAAGTTCAAGGTCCACATCATCTGATGAAGTTTCCCTCCAGTGTCCTGGATTTGATCATCTAGTGTGCAGTAAACCTCACAAGACAACAACTTTTTTGGCAGATGGGTGCTTCTCTTTCCTGCAAGAGGGAGTACACAGCTGCCATCACTCCCTCCTTTGAGTCAGCACAGAGATTTGGTTCTGGCTCAGCTGGGTCTGATACCTCCCCAACAAGGTTTGTTCCTCCTCACCTGCTCTCAGGACACTCCACCTGTGCAGCAGATGCCGATCTGCAGCCAGAGAAGAAATTTTCCTTCTGTTGCTGTTTGTCACAGATTTCCAGCCCCCGGTGTGTTGGCAGTCTCTGTCCATTTCTCAGTTGAGTGTAGTCTCTCGCTGTGACTCCTTCTCATGGCTTAGCCCCAGTCAGCAACCAAGCACCACACAGCCACTGGCTCACCCTTTCCCACCCAGTGGGATGGGAGAGAGAATTGGAAGAGCAAAAGTAAGAAAATTTGTGGGTTGAGATAAGAACAGTTTAGTAGTAGTAATATTATTATTATTATTAATAATAATAATAATAATAATAAAATAAATGTAATGAAAAGGAAAACAACAGGGGAGAGAGAGAGAGAAAGAAAACCCAGGAAAAACAAGTGGTGCAACCACTCACCACCTGCCGACCAATGCCCGGCCAGTCGTCAAGCAGTGATCGACACCGCCCGGCTAAAATATCAGTTTATATACTGAGCATGACGTCATATGGTATGGACTATCCCTTTGGCCAGTTTGGGTTGGCTGTCCTGGCTGTGTCCCCTCCCAGCTTCTTGTGCACCTGGCAGAGCACGAGGAGCTGAAAAAAAAAGTCCTTGACTAGTGTAAGCACTACTTAACAACAACTGAAACATCAGTGTGTTACCAACATTATTGGCATACGAAATCCAAAACACAACACTATACCAGCTACTAGGAAGAAAACAAACTCTATTCCAGCTGAAACCAGGACAATCCTTTTCTGCAGTTTGAGATTCAGACACTTGTCCCTGCAAACACCCAGGCAATCTCCCGCTCCTCACCCTAATGCAATGCAGCTGGCTCACTCCTGCCTTGTCTCAGTGACTGGAGCACATCTCCACAAGGATGTGAGGCTGCTATCTCCTCCAGCCCCAGCGTCAGGGGCCACTGCAGACCAGGACTTGTATGGCCATTTTGTCCCTCTGCCATTTGGAAGCAGCTGAGACTTCAGACATACTAAATCTGAATTTGGGACCCCCTTCAAACACCACCCAGGCATACTGCTGCACTAGCTGCAGAGCCCTCATGCATGACATCCTGCTCAAAAAATATTAATTTTAATAACATCAAGCCAGCGAATTACTCTGAGATTTATATGACACATGGGACAATGCAAAGTATAACTTTTGAGGCAGATAAAAAGGTTTTGTTGTCATTGTCATAAAGCTCCTTAAAATGATCTTTTTTTTCTGTGTAGCTCCTTTATTTTTAATTAGCTTTCCATCTTTTGGGTGACCTAATTATATGTGCTGTTTGATGTTTTTGATGTTTATGCACTCTTTCCTTCTGCTTTTGCTTTCACTGCAATAATTCTTCTCTGACATGTGAATTATCAAAGTACTTAATGCAGCAATTATCAAATAAAAAAATAGGTGTTTTTGAAAATGTTCTCTGTCTTTGAAACTACCCTGTCCTAAATATTAGTTACACTTCATTTTAACTTGTCCATGTTATCACATATTTTTTCATTTCTTCATCAGATCATTTTTTTCTTATAATTCAAGGGAAGAGGGAGAAAATTTGCAATAGGAACAGCACACCACAAATCTCCTTTTCCATTGACTGTAAGGCACCAACATGTCCCGATCTTTTCAGACGTTGTTGTTGATTTCAATGGATGAAGGACAAAACTCATTCACCAGTATTGTACTTCATTTGCCACAATACGAGTGAGGACTATATTCTTTATTTGGGATTGAGTATTTAATGGGTTGTGGGTATTTCATTTTCTTAGGGTACTGCAAAAATCATTAGCTGAAGTTAATTTAATTAGTCATGAAAGCTGTTTGAAAACATCATTGCCTATTCCTTTGTGTTGGCATCAGAGAATATCAGGACAGCATTAGGTGTACTTGTGACAAGTACTATTTGATCTCATAAGTTTAGTGTCAGGGAGAGGTTAATATAGTAAATCCAAATGGCAAAAATTTGGACTGACTACCCTCTCTAGATATAAATATTTCAGTGAATTCATGTCCTGTGTCAAAATAAGCACATCAACTTAAAAAAAAAAAAAAAAAACCAAAACCAACACCACCCCCACCCCCCCCACAACTGAAACAAAAATCTGTGCTGACATTTTAAATTTATCAAAGATTGATTTGGGGATTTTGGATGAGAGCCAGATAATTTGAAATGATGTGGAAACCTTACTTCTGCTTCACTAATAATGTATTAAATGTCTATTTTTTTAAGTATTCCAACTTTTGCAGGTAAAGTAGGTAAATATTAGGAATTAATAATATTGATGTTGTTTGATAATGTTTTATTATAATTGATGTTATTAATAATTAATCTTTATATTAATATTATGATTAAAGAAAATGCCAGATCTGGGCACAGATTTGTCACAGATTAGAATTATTTATTCTGTAATATTATTATTACAGAATATTATTTATGCTGTAATTTAGATTCTGAATTTTCAGTTACTACAAATGCCAGGAATATTGTTATACACTATGCTGTATAAGTTTGTTGTGTGTTGTTCATGATAACCCTTGTCTGCAGCTGAATACAGGTGTGTACTTCATGGCAAGATTCAAGACAATGGAAAAAAAACCCTTTTGCCTCTGTCTTACTTTTTCTGTATTGTGTTATTCCCCTCTATGGACAGGTTTACAGGCACCTCAGCAACACACTTTCCATGGATCTTGGTCCCAAATGTGTATAGTATTTCCTTATGAACCGCTACACTAAAGAACTGCTTGAATGTTTTAGGCTCGGTATTGAAGGAAGTTCAAACTTTCTTAATTCAAGGGTTCTCCTTATCTTGAAGGAGATACAAACCTATATTAAAGGAAAAGTTTCCCAGGTTCATGCTTTTCAAATCTTTATCATGATTAATAGCTACTAACCTTGCTGCCAGTTATAACAGATATCACCAGTGCAATAGACCAGGCGTTTCAGCTCACATTTATGAGCTTCAAATCAGAATCTGATTGCAGCAGATTGCAGGTAAATTTTCCTAGATACACTTTCGTCAACTTATGTTAATAGAAGAGAAATAGTAGTGGTTACCTAGCCACGGTGGAATCTAATAAAATTACAGGCATGTGAATTTAAGACACAGAACCTAATATTTTGTGGCATATCTGAATTCCCTATTATATTTTGTTGTTCTTCAGATGTCACAAGTTTAGATGCCTCTGTCAGCAGTTAATTTGGAACATCATGATGAAAAGCTTAAAAGAGAGAATAAGACATTAATATTTTCCTTCAAAAATTATTTTTCCTGACTTCTTTTAATGCTAACTGGAATATTTTTGAGATCTTTTATTTTTTTTCTTTTTTTGTCATGGAGATTTGACTGGTACAGATGCTGCTCTTATCACTACACACAAGCAAGACTTGCACTACAACATAACAGAGTGGTTTGCATTTCTTCCTTTGTGCTTGGTGATTATCTCAGGGAACACGGGGGATAGCTCCTCCCAAGATCGTGTTCGTTCCATCAGTCTAAGAAACAATCTTTTATACATGCACGGATACATAGCCAATACATATTCATTATCCTTCTGTTAAATGATTGGTCAAAGACTCTTCGCCTACCATGTAAATGACTACCCATGCCCACTGTGATTTCTGAGACTTTGACTGCCTTGATCTTTTGGGTGGGAGGGTTTCTTGAGTGGGTGGTCCTTGAGTCGGTGGTCGCCATCTCCCCCTGCCAGAATTACCTTTCCCCTACTTCCTGTGCTTCAGCGTCTTCTGGGCCAAGAAATTCCCTTTNCTGCCTGCAGTAAGGACTTGGAAGTGGAAGGAAATTATGGTCTCACAGCTGCTGCCAGTAGACACCACCACAGGGTGGCTGGCACAGGTGGGATCTCTGGTAGACGCACCCACCACCCCCTGCAGAACCTGTCTCCACTCTCTCCCTGGCCAGCCAGTCCTGGCTGAAAGGCTTTCCTCTGTGCTGAAGCATGCCATTGATTTAGACAAGGTGTCTTTCCACAACCTGAGAGCACCTGTGCCAGGCTGTGACAGGCAGGAGGAGGGGACTGTGACTGGCTGTGACTCCAGGGGACTGGGATCGTAGATATGGTCTTTATGTGAAGTGTTAAGAACATGCGGAAAGAATAAAACCCCAAACAATTAAAAAAATCTTGCACGTTTTTTCTTTAGATACATGTAAAAATAGGATTCCCTCTGGTTATTATGGCTTTTGCTGTGTGAACAGTGCATATAAAAGCGTTTGGTCCTGCTAGAAACTTGGGTGCAATGGTAATGGGCCCTTTGCAAGTTGTGGAGGTGGAAGTAGTGATAACTCCTGGTGGGACAGATGGTTTTGTTGAAGTAGAAAGGCACGCTGCTCTCAGAAGTGCTTTTCACCTGAAGACTTGATGAAGAAGCAGATAACTCCTCTTTAGTGCTGTCTACGAGCTGTAAACATCTCCCACTTCTGACTAGTCACACTTGGCAACAGTGATTTCCTGCTGCGGTTTTTCTTTATCTTCCCCACTTTGTACAAGGCAGGAGTTGATTCTTTGCCTCTTATATCTGTCTGAAATGTGAAACAGTTACCAGACGTATTTGCCTTTGTCATGCAGATTCCCTGCAGTATTGTTTCAAAAAGCTGGATATTTTAGTGACAAATATGTTCCTTCCCTCAATAAAACATTTTTTGCTTTTACTTTCCATCATATAGAAGTATGTTTTCTCATGAAAAGCAGCTGCTCTGAACAAAAGGAGACAGTCAACTAAGTCCTTCAAATTTAAGACTTTTCTCACTCCTCAGTGCTTAGAGCTGGCTGATATTGAGTACTTTTTAGTTTCTTAAAAATTGGGGGGGAAAATTCATGCCAACAAACAAACATACTGACAAGGTGACTACAGAACCAAACTTCCTAGTTATTTGATTTCAAACTATCTTTTTTGCTTTATTCTTGATTGTATATGACAACCTTTAATGCCCCAGCTCAAGAGCAGTATTTCAGCTGATGCGAGGACCCTCTCCCACAGCTCTCTCCCAGAGGAGCTGCAGCTCAAGGACAGGCTGGACATGGGGCAGCTGTGAAACCTTGGGTCTGGTGGCTGGCGGCATAGCTAAGGTGTGAAGAAGAGGTGTAAGGAGCAGGGACAGGTCCACTGTCGAAAGGGAGCTGTACCAAGGTTCAAGCACTGGTTCCTTGCCTGAGCTACAGGGCAGCCATAGCTGTGCCTGACCGCACGTCTCTGATCCCGGCCCTTCCCTGGACACAACTCCTTGGCGTGAACTGCCTCACCTCCATGGACTTTCACGGCCACCTGATCTCTTGGCTGGTCCTGGCTAGTCCCACCCTGCCTGCCCTGCTCTCCTTGCTGCACCAGTGCCAGTGAGGACACTGCTTCTGCTGGCACGGTGCAACCTCAGCTCCTGCTCCCCTGGAGATGCCTGTCCCTGCTGTGCCCTTGCAGCTGGCCCCAAATGCTTTCTCCCCTGCAAAATGTCTTCCAGTTGCTTTAAAATACAGTCTTCTCAAACTGGAAAAAAAAAAAAAATCAAAAGTTAGGATTTTCTCTTATTGCAAATATTGAATTTTGTGCTCTAGCAAGTTTTCTGCTGGAGGAGGGAGACTGGATGTCTCAGTCCTTAAACAGGATTTGCTTTGCATTGTCACAAGGAATGTGCTATATACCTATTGATTTTCTTTCTTTATCCAGAAAAGGCTGCACACCAGAAATTTTCTATTTAAGTATTTTTTGCTAGGAAATTCTTCAGTTATGAATACAAACCAGATTTATTTGTAGTTTTCAGCAGCAATTCCCTCAAAAATTCAGTTTCAGTGTAGGTATGTCTCAAGCTTGTATTTTGTCCCAAAGCAATTTGTGTGGTTGTTGAGAAATCTGAAAATTTCTGGAGATTGTATTAACCAATTTTAAGTTCTTGTATCAGACAAACATGGAATTTCTTTTCCCCCATCTGTAAAATCACTACACCTTTTTAGCCATTCCAATAACATCCAAACCTGTGGTACTCAAAACTTTTATCATGGTATGTATATAGTGCAATCTGAAGATTAAGCCACAGCAAATAGCTTTTCCCTGGTTCTCAGAACTATAAACTCAATTATCAGTTTCTGAAAGAGTTTTAACTGTTCTGTGGGAGCAGGATCAGACCATAAAGCACGAGCACAGAGAGGTGTGCCGTCGTACCCTGCTGCTCTTGTCCTATTTGTGCAGAGGTGCAAAGAGCTAACCAGCAGGCAGGGGAGCAGGACCCACATCACATCCCAGTCACAAGGAAATGAAATCAAGACTGCTTTCTCTGAACATCTCCACAGACAGTCTTTCACGGTTCCTAGCCAGATGCCTGCTTTGCTAAGGAAAAATTCTCTTCAGGGATTTACTAATGGGGCTTCTCTCATAGTGGAAAAAGAGTAGACAGTGAATGAATGTATTTAATTTTCAAGTCTATAAAACAATTCAGCTGAGCATCAACATCTATTAGTTATTGTTAGCAATGTAAAACCACTGTTTATCTCTAATATGAAATAAATAACTCTTTCAGATAAAGTAATAACGTGAAATGCTTTCAGATGGCTAGAAAGAATAACAGAGTACTAATTGAATCCATTATATTATGGGGTTGCTAGCAAAAAAATACAGTCTCAATAGAAGTTCTGGACAAGATTCATTAGTACTTTAAAGAGATTTTTAGCATTTTTCATTTCTGTTTAGACATGCTAGTTTAACTGCAGTAATAAAAGCTTACACTAGCCTCCATTAAGGGTGTTATTGTTCACATATTCAAGAGCTAAAAAACAATACGCAAATGTAGGGACTGAGCAGTAATGAATGGTTTTTGCTAGCACTGCCTCACATAGAGATAATGGGATAAATAATCCATAATGAATGTGTTCTGGGAGAGCAAGTCTCTGACAAGGAAATGCTTGTTGCTAAGGAAACTTGTTATATTTTTGCATAGCAAGTGGGTTTTGGAGGAAAATGGCTCACATAGCCTTTGAAATATATTTCCCTCTAGTATCTTAGGCACAGTTTCACTTTAATTCAAACTTTTCACCTGGCACTGGATATTGCTTTGTTTAAAATGATTAAGAAACTCAGAATTAGCTCAGAGCTGTAGACAGCTTCAAGCATAGAAACCTCAGGGATGGAAACCTCTCAGGGATAGAAATGAGATTGACTTTTCCGTCATTGTTTTGAACTTTCAGTAAAGCATGGAGTGAAGTTTTCCAAAATTTTCCACTGTGAAAGTCTGTTTTTGTGCATAAATACACAAGCTGAGAATGGGACTTGTTGGCAAGACCAGTTTGGTCCGGTGGCCATGTCTGATTTGACATCATAGACTGACATCATGGGAGGGGCTGAGAGGTGTCCCTGAAGCATACTATAGTATTAGCTCCTGGGATCTCTTTGTGGAAGATAAACATCATCACCTCCTTGCATTATTTTTGTTCTTGCTAGGAATAAACTCAGGACAGCAGACTGTGTAAACAGACTGTCCCATCAGTAAGATGAAAATGTTCATGCATTCCTGGAAAAAGCGTGCTTCTGTTTGTTAAAACTTTGAAGGTGATATAAATAGAAAAATCACAATTTCTTCAAAGCTTTCTTTCTTTCTTCCTTTCTTTCTTCCTTCCTTTCTTTCTTTCTTTCTTTCTTTTTCTTTCTTTATTTCTTTCTCTTTCTTTCTTTCTCTCTCTTTCTTTCTTTATTTCTTTCTCTTTCTTTCTTTCTCTCTCTTTCTTTCTTTATTTCTTTCTCTTTCTTTCTTTCTTTCTTTCTCTCTCTTTCTTTCTTTCTCTCTCTTTCTTTCTCTTTCTTTCTTTCTCTTTCTTTTTCTTTCTTTCTTTTTTTTCTTTCTTAACTAGATCTGTTTTCCTCTCTCTTGCCACAGACATCATATTTCTTCTATTTTTTTCCTTTCTTTTTTTTTTTTTTCCTGTCTTGAAAAGTTGTTCCAGTCTGCAGTAATGTGAATTTTCATTTTCTCTCTCTTCCCCTGATTTCAAAGCCTACCTTTACTCCTAGTGCGGTATGTGGAATAGCCCTCAGTGCCCTCAGCTTAGTAAGCAGTAAGCAACCCTCTCTTTTCCCATTAAAGGAAATTGCCTCCCTAATTGTCTTCTGTCTGGATTCAGTCAGGTCTTTGCCTCTCTGCAAGACTCCTCTCTTTTGTTAGCCCATCACTGATTTCAAAGACAATTCCCCTTAGTAGGCTCAGTGGTTTTTTACACTGAAGTCATGTCCACAGTCATGAAGGAACTGTATCATGTCTCTCAGGTTCTTCTGATCAAGATACCCTCTGTAAATCTCTTCTAGCATGGCTTTCTCTTATGAAAGACATACAATAACAGTATTTCAGAGCACATTGTCAAAGCCTGAAAGATTTAATGGAAAACAAAAAAAACCCCCAAACCCCCCAAAACCCAACAATGAGAATAGAATAAGCTTCATACTGAGTATTCAGTGCACTGGAAAAACCTGGGTG
>WAAD01011657.1:318-42571 GCA_013389945.1 Fregata magnificens
AAGACTTGGGGGAGCCAGCAAAGTGAGCTCATGTAGTCAAACTTCTTAGTTTTGAGTGAATACAGTTTTGAGTAATGCAGATTTAGTTATTTTGAAATTTCAGTGAATTGTCTTTTCTGTTACAGACATCTTAATTTTGAGACTGTATGAAGTGTGAATAGGAGAGCAATTGGAGAGCTCCTGAAAATGAGAGGCTTTCTTCAGGAAAGTATAAATCATGAGGGGGGATTTAAATGAAGGAAATTAAAAAGATCTGATGGTTTAAAGACATGATGTTACAGTAAGTGAAGCTTTGAAGAGCATACCCCTGAAGCAGTTACAGATCATATTGATATATCTGTTTTTTCTTTTACTCCTTTTGCACCAACAGAGTTTTTTAGTTCTGATGATTTCATCATCTTCCTTTGCAAAAGCAAAAGGATTCTCAGTTCTTCAGTGCATGAAGAATAAGCAAAAAGGGCATTTTGTTTAAAGATACTTGGTTTTCACATGGATGACTTTTTGCAGCAAGGAATAGAGATTTGCAAAATGGCAGCTATGAGGAGTTCTTTTAACAGCCTTTTTTAATGGGGAGGAGAAGGAGAGGATTTGATGAGCTGGTAGCGCAAGGAAGGAGAATAATTTTCCTTTTGTAATTTACCTGCGCATCAGCTCAGTTCTGGGGATTGTAAAACCATTTTCAGTTTATGAGCTGTTTTCTCTGCCTTGCAGCTGGACATCTTGCAAAGAGACTATTGTGAGACTGAGGGGCTGGGAGGCTGCTGCAACAGTAGTGGGCACAGAGAAAATAAAGTATTTCCTTGTCAAATTTTAGAGATACTGGCTACTTTCTAAACTGCTGGCAAGCCCCTGTTGTGGGTTGAACTCTGCCAGTTAATTATGAGCTGGTAAGGATTGACTTAATGTGAGCTCCACCAAATCAGTTGATGAAGCTCACATCAGAAGCTGGGGATCTCTCCACATGGCAGAACATTCACGGTGAATTATAAGGTTCCCATCTAAAGACAACTGAAATCAACAGAGCCTTTAGTTGAGGACACAGATTTGCTGGCACACTGTTTGCTGAAGCATCGTCACTGCTCTCTGCTGCCAGCAACGTCACTGAAAGGCTTGTTAGGAATTAGTTTGATGTATTTGTCGTCAGTGTTGTGGATTTAACATTGACAATCTTGGGTTTTGCTGCTTGCTTAACTTTTTCCTCCTTTCTAAGGATGTGCCATTTAGTCCTTGGTGAAAATATACCAAACTCATATAACTACGTAAGTTTGTAGAAAGCCTCTAACTTATAATTGAGCAATTACTTTGCCTTCTATAAAGCCTGATGGAGGAAGGCAGGCTCAAAAGACTCCTTAGTGTCATAAGGGGGAGCACTAAGTACGTTGTATGTTCCTGCTGGACCATGCAGCCCTACAGAACTTTGAAATTTTCATTTTAATTCAGTGCCATTTAAATGCAGTGCAGGTGTGTGTGTGCAGTATTTCTGGTGGCTTAATGCTCTTTCCTTCAGAGCAGAGTTGCATCAGATGGGCTGATGGGTGAAAGCTGATTTTCACAGAATCACAGAATCATTAAGGTTGGAAAAGACCTCTAAGNATTCTCTGTGTTGTTTGCTTTCTAGATAAATGTTACAGCACAAGCATACATAAGAAAAACAATTGCATGCCTCAATGTAATTTGTGTGAAGTGTTGATTATACGTTTTGCTGAAGACGCTAGATGCTTTGGACTTAGCACCTGCTGTTGTGGTTTAGAGGACAGGATGCTGACTGTTCTTTGGCCCTGCTGCTGTCTTCCTGTGCAATGCTGTACAAATCACATAACCTTTTGGTAACATACTTTCTGTATCTACTAATGAGGGCTAATGCCCTTTATCCACCTTTGATGATTTGTTCCGAGATACCCTGTTAACATGCGGAATTTAATTGTTTTCTGTTGCTACTCTTTGCTATTCAGGAAGTAAATAACACAAACGGATATGGTCATTCACTTTGACATTACTTGGGTTTTGAGTTGTTTGGATGGCAATGATTTAAGATGGCTTACATCCTGCTAGCATAGGTTATCACAGCTTCTTGACTCTGTATCCTAACCTGTGTGTTTTGATTTGCTTCCAATTCATCTTGTTACAGTTCTGCAAGTAGCTTTTTCCCTGGCCCTTGTTGCACAATTGTTGCAGATTTCTCTCATCTGTATGAATATCAAACAGCTAATGTAACATATTGAGTCCTTGAACGTTCTCCAAATCTGGCACCTCTAGATGCAGCCTTCTCTGCAGTAATTGCAGTAGTTGTCTTTATGGCTGTGCTAAGGTATCTTAAGGTACTGGAGGTGACTCGCCCTTGGGTGGAGCCTGCTTTACTCTCCCTATCTGAAAAAGGACACTAGGGTAGTGATTCTGTACTTAAACGTCTAAATTGACTAGACATCAGTCTTTCCCACTCTCTTTAGTCACTCACACTCGTTCCAACAACCATCTTTCTCCATGCTAAATTACAAAGCTTGCACCTCTTTTTTGTTTGCTTGTTTTTTGGGGTTTTTTTTGTTAAATTTTGTGTTTTCTTGTTGCAGTGCTTTTGCTTGCCAGGTTGGTTGGCTACAGCCCAGAGGCGTTGATCAAGGAGAGGTTGCCAAAAGCTCTGTTCAGTCCTTTCTCTTCCAGAAGGAACCTCTATCTGCATTTTGTCATGGCCACCAAAAAAACCACTGTGATTTTTATTAAAACACATCTGCTCCTCTTCCTCCAGGACGTGGTAGCTTGCTTATGCTCTTTATGAAAGTGCTGTGTAATTACATCATAAGATGTCTGTGAAGAAGACTAATGGAAATTTTGCATACTGTGGAGAGATAGGGTTTGAATGTGTAAATTCACATAAACTGGAATGAGGTCTGGAAAAATTTCATCGTGTACCAGGTATTTAATCAAATGTGTTGCCTCAGCCTGATGTAATTGCGTCATCCGTAGAAAGTCAGTCCTAGTGTAGGAGGGAATTATGTCCAGCACAGTGGTGAAATGTGGGGTTAACAAGACAGCTGTTGCCTGTTGTGAGTTTAATTTGCTGAGACCTGGGGAGATGCAGGTCATGCAGGACTATTCTTCTAATATATATATTATATATAATATGCTTTCATATATAAATACGTATATACTCTTATGTATATGTAACTGTACTAAAGTTTGTTCTGTCTTAATTATATGGTAGCATTGCTCCAGATTGATTTAATTACCAGCATAAATAGCAGGACAACTACCATGAACGTGACTGCTAGGGGATTCCAGCTCTTTCCTTTAGTTAATAGTTTTTCAGCATGGTTCAGTAGGTAACTAAACCCAGGATCTTCCTCACTTCTACTGATTTAAGCTTGGGTTAGGCTGGCACACACTACAGTTCTGGGCTGGTTCCAGTTTCTTACTGCTCTTCATTGTGTTCTGTAGAAGCTGTTCTGCCAGGGCTAATTAATGAACTAGAGAATTTTTAAGCCTCTTCTACACTCCAAACCATACCCTGATAGCGTGCTTAACTGGGATTTATCTTCTAGCATTTTAATAATTGTAGATGATACTCATGAGTTACTGTGGGCTGCTGTTAGAGGCTTGATGTGAAAGAATGTACCTTGGCTTGCAAAACAAACAAGCAAAATCTGATAATACAGTTGTTTGTAAGATGACTGTGGGAGTAGACCCCAGGACACATGCCTTCCATTCCCATGTCTTAACCACTGCACCACCATTCTTCGTATGGGTGTATGAGGCTGGATCGTTGGATCATTTTTCCTTCTGTTAAGGCATTTGGGACAGAAATATCATGTACCTGATGTCCTTTAATGTGTTCTTGGATGAAAGTGCATATCCTCTGAAATACAAGTTGATCAAAACCATAGTACTGTATAGTTGCAAAGCTACCCATACAACACGTGACCAGAGCCAGCTGTTCCAGAAGATAAGGACTTTAGTCTTTGTCTTCAGTGAGGGTTGACGCTAGAACCTAATGATGGCAAGCAATATGAAGCTCAGCATACATTGTTGCGCGCCATTTTAAGGGGAAGGAAGGATGAAGAAAGGGGTGGGATTAAGACCCAAAGAACATGGAACTTGAGTACAGCAGAAAAGGAGATGCTCAGCTGGAGGGAAGAAATGACAGAAACAACAGTGTCCCAAACCAGCATTTCTTCCATGAGATGACAATAAAGTGCTGAACGGGTAACTAAACGTTTAGTTACAGGATGGGAACTGTTCTTTGTAATGATTTCTGTTCAAGTCTTTTGTTGACATTGAAGGGAGACTCACTGAAGGCCAAAGGAGAGTATCAAGCTCTGCATTTGTGCCCATATACCACATTTGGGCACGGTGGTACTTTCTGGGGGAAGACAGCCTTTATCTTTCTAACTCAGCTAGTCAAAATGGCAAGCAGGTCTTTTCCATTATGGCAAGCCCTCAAGAGGATTTTGAAGTCTGCTGGAGCACATCACAGCTCTGGTTCTGTGCACATGCAGGTGTCTTTTCCAAAGCATGTACACTGGCCATGAGCAGACTCATGGCTACTCACCAAGGCGTAAGTAGGGTGTGTGCACTGGGAGGCAGCAGCTGGAAGGTAGGCACTCTGCAAAGCAAGGCTGCCCTGCAGTTTTAACACGGCCGTCCTTTGCAAACCTGGGGGAGAGCCAATGCACTGTCACTGCCCTTGGAGTGAGAGGACTTTTTTTCTTTTCTGCTTTGAGCTAGGCTTGCTCTGAGGGCCTCTGAGGTTTGGTTCTCTCTCTCCTGAGAATTTCAAGGCTCTAGCTCTCCCTCCAGCGGCAGGAAGCAGCTCCACACTCACTGGAGCGACTTGGTGCTAATAAAAGCGTCAAAGCCGTCTTCATTCCTTTCATGTTTTCTTGCTTGTCCCCTCCTGATAAATTCAGACTGTGTCCTTGCTACCACAGGAATGGGGACCTCCAGGGGTGGGCTTGAATTTGCCATTAGCGGGAGTGTGTTCCTGCTGACCAGTCAACTCCTGCCAGTGCCTGTTCACTGCCTGCTGCGTTCAGAGCTGGATTGGCTGGGATACGACTTCGGTGCTCTATGTAGGATAGCCTTAATCAGCATCAGCAATTACTCTTTTTATTTTTTGCAAACAGATGAGTTCATTTCAAGAGACCTGAGATTCATTTCTATAGTACATCCTGCATCGGAGAGAATGTAGAGGAAGAAAATACCTTTCAGGCCCAATCTGTTTTCAGATAAACATTTCAATGCGGGTGTGTTAATCCTTTCTCTCCCAGACTTTAGTTTAATCCCTTTTCCCTGAACAAATAGGTGTCCTCTGGCAAGGAACTGATGTGTGGCTGTAAATAGGCAGTGTTTTTATTATCCTGTTAATCTCCATTTATTATCACACATTCAACAAACAGCAGACGCTCCCCTACTTGTTTGTCTGCTCACAGGAAGAAATTTTATCTTAGTCAGTGGATTATGGTAAAGGCTGAGTGAGTCACTGTGCTGCAACACGGTCAGCCCTTTCAGGGTTATTCAAACAATGGGACTGACCAGCCAGCCAGATAAAATGTTTAATGCTCTAGATCAGCAGGATCATCAATTTAGTATTCATGTCTCTCTATAGCACTGCCTGAAGCCAGCGTTTAAATGGAGCTAGAGGTTACATCAATGTAGCAGATGGGCTTTGAGTGTGTGGTGGCTGCAATACACACAGTGTTTTGAACTGTGAGGCTGAATTCAGGGTTCCTCTGAATCCCTGTGTCACCACTTTTGAAATGCGATGCTTTGAACTTTACCTAATAGGCCGAGGACGTAACATACCTTGGTCTGTCAGGGTTGTAAGCTGCAACCTGCAATAAATGACTGCAAGTAGCAGAACATTGAAGTGTCTTGTTCATTTTTTCTCAGTTGCTGCACGTGTCTGAAATTAACTTTTGCCTTTCCCTGGAATCCCTTGTGCTTCACATCCCTTGTGCTGCTGCACTGCTTTCTTCCCCGAATACCTTTCCCCTCCTCCCAGCCTCTTGCCCTGCTAGGGTCATCTGTGTCCACGCTCCAGCAGGCTGAGTTTCTGTACGCTTTTTTTTTTTCTTAACTGAAGCACAGCTTTGTATGTAATTGCCATTAACAGTAAGTACTTGTACAAGTGCAGCACTTGTGCCTGCCTCAACAAGGTTATTGCATTGTTTTTTCCCAAGCTTCTCCTATGAAAGCAAGGGTTGGTCTTCCTCAAAACAGTCACTACTGATCAGCGGTACATTCCTCCTGCTGATAGTCATGGCAGCTGCAGTTTACTCGGATGCTCAGTTTACCCAAAGCCATTATCTCATTCAGTGGTTTTGCTGCCCTGGGTCCATGTCCCTGAATTTGCTGATGCCCGAGATGATATTTCCATCCTGTGCTGGATGCTGACCAAACACGACTTTGTCTTGAACTTGATCATTCACACCCCACATTTCTTCTCCAGTTGAGCAGCGCACAGTGTTACACGGTATCTTCTGGCTGCTCTGCTGTGTGTTACTACTCTCTTTGCTAGAGGTTTGTTTACGGAGATTATCCTGGCAGAACAAGGGGAAGACATTACCCAGCCTTGTACCCTGCAGCATGGAAAGTTTGAGGCACTTAGTGAATATATTTATTCGCAGTTGCTCTTATAGTGATTTGGCTGCTAATTTTGACTTTTTCTTTGGAGGGTGTTCACTCATTCCCACTTTTCTGCCATGTAAAGTTTCACACTACTGCTAAGCTTGCCTTGACAAAGTAAGAAGGAATATCTAGTCACAAGATTAGGAGATACTGTAGTGTAATAGATTATTGATGTCTTGGATTACTGTTATCATATAAGCAAAACCAGTAGTTATTTTAGTGCAAAGAATGGATTTCAAGGTAAGGCACTCTGTATGAATAAGGAGAAAATTCAGAGAGTTGAGAAAAGGACCTGTGTGAGCACAGACAACTACCAAACTGCATCTGTTGTGCTGTTGGGGAGGGTGCTGGGTGGTCAGTGCTGCTGCTTGGAAAACGTGTGCATATGAAAAACCCTCCTTGGTAGTGCTGCACATTCATCTTCTAAGCAGCATGTCTGAATATGTACTCCTTGCCTTCTGGTAAAAGTAAGCAAGGCTTTTGAAGACGGCACTGCTCTGATGCTGGCAAATCGTTTGTCTCCTTATTGCTGTTGTACTTCTTTCCTGTTTAGCAAGATGCATGTCCTACCAGGAGAGGGCAGTTACCAGTTCTGGAGTATTCGGCAAGACAGTGTGCAGCCCAGTAGCTGTAAGGAAAAAGCCTGAAGATATTTTTTCACTGACACAAATAACAAGGATCTTTTTCTAGCACAGTAAATAGGGTGTTTGGATCTTTGTTACTACAAAGGCATGTAGTGATAGGACAAGGGGTAATGGCTTTAAACTGAAAAAGGGTAGATTTAGATTAGCTATAAGGAAGAAATTCTTCACTATGAGGGTGGTGAGGCACTGGAACAGGTTGCCCAGAGAAGTTGTGGATGCCCCATCCCTGGAAGTGTTCAAGGCCAAGTTGGATGGGGCTTTGAGCAACCTGGTCTAATGGAAGGTGTCCCTGCCCATGGCCGGGGGGTTGGAACTAGATGATCTTTAAGGTCCCTTCCAACCCAAACCATTCTATGATTCTATAAATCTTCATCACTGCAAGAGCTAGCTGCAGACTCCATCTACTGTTAATGTTTTCCTCTGGTAAGAGGATTAGGATCAGTTCATCAATGCAAGAACATGCATTGGGCTGGTGTTAGGGGATCCAAAGTAAGAGACCAACCTCAGGGGAGGTAGGAGCTTTGGGAGGATGTGTGGGAGGTACTTTCGTAGACAGATCTTATTTTGGCCTTTGGAAGGCTGACTCAGAACTTGATGATAGAAAAAGTCTCTTCCCTTGGACCAGCAGTGACAAGTATTTTTCAGAAGCAGCTGGGATGCCTTCTGCCTTTGTCGGTACACTATGATGTCTAAAGAAAATGCTCATAGCATTTTCAGGCTCCTTGGTTAATAATGGGGACAGTGAATAGGGTAGTTTCACCTTCTTTATTAGAAATGAGTCCAAAACAATCCAGGAGGCTACTCTACAAAATTAATGCCAAAGTAGCAGTCCACGCAGGCTGGGCTTAATGATGTATGCCTGTGGGAATACACAGCAGCTGAGTTTTCAAGTGTATCTAAATGTTTCAGCAACAAATGTTTGTGGATTTTTTTTTTGTACTACATTTCTGGCCAAGTCTTTTAAGGGTACTGAGGCGTGTACTGATAGAGATAGGCACTAGATTCATAGGTATCTTTAAAACATCTGACCTTTTGAAAATTATTGGGTTTAACAAGAAAACCAGTAGAGAAATATGAGAAAAAAAAGCATTCTTCCTTTTCCTCAGTGTATCATTGTGGACAACAAAAAGTTGAACCACAGTGTGAGCTTTTAAAGGGACTTAGGGCTAAGAGTCCCAGGTAAGGGCTCCAAACTGTGCTGGTAGAGATGTTTCAAAACTTGGGCAAAGAGCAGCAGAAAGCCTTCTCTTGCATGCAGAGGGGTCCCTGAAAAAAGTTAAAAGCTAGTGACTACGTCATCTGGCAACTTCTGCCCTAAATACTATAAAGAAACCTCCCCCCTTTCTTCCTACAGTTCTGAAGTATGAAGGTGATACATTATTTTATTCCTAATATAGTGACACTTTTTCTTTATTCTGTAGATTCAACCAGTTATTGATCAAGTCTTCTCTTTTTCTGAAGTTCCAAAGGCCTTTCTGAAATTGGAAGGAGGACACGCACGTGGAAAAACAGTGATCGATGTAATTAGTAAAAAATAAAGTATCTCTAATCATTATTCTGCCCACAGTCAGTCCTTTACTGGTAAATTACACTTGAACATGAATTGGTACGTAGCAACTGTTTCTTCTTTAAAAGGTCACACAAGATGCATAATTAAAAAAAAAAGTCTTGTTTTAGAAAAGCCTCTTTGATTCCTTCATACTCTGCCTGTTAATCACTGTTAATACACAGGCAAGAAATACTAATGTCCCTTAGGTGTTTCTACATGAAAACCATGTTAAGAATGTAGTTGTGACTTCTTTTGCAGAACACCCTTCACTCTTGGGATAAGAGCAACAGCCGGCAGCATTTTCAGTTTGTAGATCTTGGAGCTTTTATTTTCCAGATGTTTTAGCTAAGTCCTGAAATGGTGAGGCACACTTTTATTGAATTGTCCATGTGCTGTCTTTTTTTCCTTGGCCTTTCCTAGTTCTGTTCACCTTATATTAATATATATTATTACTCAATCTAGTTCATTCTCAGAACCTGTAAACTTCTCCTGTATTAAGTGGTCACATTGCTGTCTCAAGACCAGTACTTTGTTTGACATGGCAAATCTCTCATGGCATAACTAATCTGAGTAGAAGCATGGAACAAAAAAAAAAATCAACCTGTAACTGATAAATTATTCTAATTGCCTAACTCCTGGCACAGATTCAGCTGACTACAGTGTCTATGCAGGTAGGCTAGATTTTATTTTGTCAGTAAGCAGGAGACCCTGTTCCTTCCATGCCCCCTGTCACTGCTGGTGGTGATGAAGTGCTTGAGAGGTATGTGTCTGTTGGTCTGGTTTTATACTCACCATTTTGCCAGAGACAGGCTACGGAGTGACTTCCCTTGCAGTTATGCAGGTAGATCGAAGGAAAGTGGTAACCTTTTAATTGAGAACTGCACATTTACTGCGGTGCAGCTATGGTGATGGAAAAACTGTGTCATGCAGTACTTCCACCAGGGGATAAAAGCAGCAGCCATCTGAACTGTGGCCCCATGTACAAATGCACTGAACACATCCTTGTACAGGAGAAGCATCCATTCCTCAGAGCCTGCAGCTATTCCACACCACGTGTTCACTCCTCATTAGCTAGCTGTTGCAGAGGAATTATGGACAGAGAAGGGCACAAGACAGAAGCAAAACTAACCGTAAAATGTCAGCTTTCTACCTTTAAAAATAATTTCAATAAAAAGTTACCTAACTTAAATTTATTTGTAAAATGCTATATTATATATAGCAAGAGCACATCAATATGACAAAGTACCACTGTTTGGAACTAATAACAACACATTTTCTATGAAGAACTAAAAGCAGCACATTTCAGAGCAACAAAACTTCAGTATGTCTGTACAAAAGGAGGAAAATTAGTAAGGCACTTCCTCTAGGGTGGTAACAATAAAAGCACCAGTATCCTTTGAGGCAATACAATAGTAATGAAAATGTTAATTTTAAACAGACTTACTATGCAAGACAAAGGCCTGGATGCTCCTAGGAGCAGCTTGTAATAACACTGGTCTAAGCCAGAACAAAACACAGCAGCATAGTACAAGACTTTGTTTGTATTTTACCCTTTTGCCAACATTATTAAGGAAAACTAACAAAACCAGGTTAAGAGTAGGGCAACAGAAGAACCTCCTGCAGTCATTAGTATGTCTTGTCACAAGCTCTTTACTAAACCAGTAATGCTTACTTTGAACGGGCACAGCCCTTGTGACTCGGCACATATCCAGGCTTGGCTGTGCCCCTTACTAGAGCAGCCTGACACATCTGCCCAGCAGCAACCAGGAGCCAGCAGCCCACCACAGACGTTGCCCTCCAACATCACCAGAAATACTTCGGAGTCTGGCATTCTCCATGGTAAGCCCAACAGGCAGCGGCTGAAAAACTTAGTAACTGCAGCGCTTAGGTGCTGTTGCAGTCATCTTTAGTGATACTTTCCCTAAGAATTCTTGTTTTCTCTACAATTTTGGAGTTCAGGAAGACTATACTTACTGGAACCATTTTAAAAGGTAAAAATTTGACTTGGCAAAGTCGTAAAATACCCATAACTCAAAAAGTTAGGCAGCCTAGAAGATGGGCAAGTTCTTCACATTCTGATGCATCCTTTTGCCAGCCCTCTCTTTTTATAACAAACATCTACTAATTTACATCATCTCTACATGAGAAGATCTAGAAATTTTTCTTAATTTGGGACTTACTACATTAGCATACTAACTATATTTGAAGCCACGTGTTAAAAATTCTTTGGATGTGCTGTGCGCTAGCAGTCTTGAAACTTTCAGTAAACAGAAGTTTGTTCCAGTGAGACAAATATATTAATTTTCAGTAGTAAATATTTCTCTATACTACAGCCCATAGGTCCACGTTGCTATACCCACATACACACTGCACTCCTGTCCTTTATAAAATAACCTTTAATTATTTTTTAGCCCTTCTCTCAGTTAAAAAAAAAAAAACCTTTTAAAAATAATTTAAAATTATGCTTACTGACTATTCTGGATTAACTACTCACTGACACAACTGTAACTCCATGGGGTCTCTCCCATCTTTAGTTCTTCCACTCTAGCCCAAGGCATACTACCACTCTCTAGCTCACATTGAGTTGTGATGATTAAAAAAAAAAAAAAAAAATTGAGAGATACTCAAGTTTTTATAGCAATATTAATCTTAGATAATAATCTTAGATTGAGGTGAAATCACTCTGTTGCTTGTTCTTTTTAGAACTGCAAAAAGACAAAACTCTCATTGTTGATCCTGTATCCTTCAGAGATGGCAGTGCCAATTCTAGTGTCTGGAATAGTGGCTAATTCAAACATCATCTTTGCTTGTTTGGGTTTATACAACTAGTGGTTCCCAACATTGCGTTAACTTTTCTTCGTTGACTGTGTTGACAACAACATGGTCGCGATCATATTGTGCACCCCCTGTAAAGAAAAATTTCAAAGACTGTAGATTATCTTAGATTATCTTTGAAATAATAGACATGTACTCTAGGTTTCAGGGCAACTCTAGTAAGTGCTGGTGTAGACAGTTTCTCTTCTCCCCAAGGCACTGAAAAGACAAACTCATTTTCATCATTGCCTACTTTTGGAATTAATTTTGAAACAAGGGATCCTGCCTGCTCCTCTCCACCCCTTCAGTAATTCAGTGTCTTGGCTTTTTCAGCCTGGATGGGAAAGGAAGGAAACACTGGAATACGGTCAGGTGTAGCTCCTTTAAGACTGTCACTTCCCCAAAGTCAAACTTGGCTGTTCAGTTTCCCCTCAACAGTTGTCAGTTGTCACTTCGCTCTAAAGATGATGTTTACACTATGAAGTAAGTCCTGCTGCTAACAGACAATATGAGCATGACCACATCAGGGACAAGGTCTGGTACTCACTTACTCTTTGCCATTATAATGCTATATTCTGACCAGCTGCATCACAAGCCGCCATACCCAGAGTATAACCCAATGTTCAGCTGTTTCCGTGGGCAGCTGAACATACCTGAATGCAAAATACAACCCTTTCTTAGAGGGGCTTAATTTAGTCATGGGATGCAATGCCAAACGTTCCCACAGAAGAGCACTATTAGTATTCTGACAAACTTGGAAGCAAAGGAACGTTCAACTAGAGCTGAAAGTCAGAACTGACATTTTTTTCTCAGAGCTAGTAGATAGTGCAGAAGTGTAGGACACGGGCATCTCATGTGGTACAACACACCTGCAATAGCAGCTAGTATTCCCACTGGAAGCCAACTATCTATACAGAGCACCAGGACATTCCTATGGACACCATTTTTATTCTGCACCCATACAGCCTCACCCTCCCCGAATGAGCAAAAGACAAGCCTGGCAGCTGAAAGCTTATGAGGAGTGTAACAAATATGGATTCTAGCAGATCTCAGAAAGAAATATGCTAGGCACCTGGAGTCCTGCATGGGCAGCCACATTTAAGAGAAACTCTTTTGTACTGAGGAAATGCTATCTCAAGCACCTTAGCTGTTCTCCGCTTCAGGAATTTGGGGAGGCTTTCTGGTGCCACTGTCCCAAATCAGAAAATTCTCTGAGAACGTTAACACTAACATGATTTCTCTCCTTGCCATCACCAGGTAATTACTAAAAAGCAGTAAGAATACACAGCAGAAATACTTGCAAAGTTCTTCAGAAAGAGGGGAAAAAGGAGGGAATACCAGATGAAATACTCCTACGGGGAAAAAAACCTAACCAGCAGCTACAAAAAATAACATTAGCTACATGGCTCAGTTATCACTGCGAGTGCAAAAAATATTTTGTAAGTGGTGTCTGACAGAATGTAAACATGTTATAATGGGATAAGATGGGATTTTTTTCAGTGGAACAAGAGACTATTTACTTTGATAGAGTGGTGCTCTGGACAAAGCTTTGTGCTATGCCAGTATATCCACAAGGTGGCACAGGTAACTGTACAGTTGAACAACTGCATTCACTTGCTGAAGAATTCATTAATGCTCAAATTTGTGGTCAAGAATGGATCAGCAGAAATGGCAGAAACAGGTAATGTTCCTACTAGGCTTTCTCAAATAAAAGCTAAAAGTACCTACTCTTTCATATTTACCGTACAGATTTACTTTTTTTTTAAGCTAAGAGTGCATCTATGCTTTCATCACCAGACCTATCCATTGTGAAGTTCTTCAATTATAAATGTGGAATACATAATTGCTTTTAACATGATTAACTGAAGACAAGGCAGCGTAATAGTACTTCTGCTTGTTCAGTGCAACTTGGAGCTGACTTTAGAAAAAGGCATGCAGAGTCACTGTGACTAAAGGCTCTCCCTTGAACTGGAGTCTTTTTGATAAGTTTATAAGTAATCATCACTAGCTTTTTATGGCAGTAAAGAGCATTTGTGACTATTTGTGCCAGTGTTGTTTTATGGTCAGACATTAGCTAACCCTTTTCTCACAGTTCTGATAGTCCTGTACTTTTTAGTTCTAAAGTGCTGAATGTTGACTCTGGGGTTTGTTTGGTTTGGGGGTTGGGGTTTTTTTTTTTTTTTGGTAATTGCTGTAATTAATGTCACAGCATCAATGCAAAAGTAATTTTAAAACAGCTAACAGCTATAGAAAATTATTACTCCCCCCATCCAAAAATGCAGTTATGCAAGAACACCTGATTATGCTAATTCTGCTAATCATGCCATTTGTTGCTTTTTCAGACCTTCTATGAAACTATGAAAACAAAGTTCAGAAACAGTATCTACATGAATCAAATAGCTGTGACAAAAGCGACTGTAAAACACGCATCAAGTGTGCACAGACCTTAGGCTGCTATGGCAGAATCTCATGTTTGCAATAAAGGTATAGCCATTAATAAACAAATGAAAAAACTTTTTGCATCTAATCACATCAGTGTACAAGCCTGCCTTTGCTTTCCTAATATCCTTTGGCTATTGCATCTACAACTACTACATAAGAAAATTTGCTCTATACAAATTAAAGTTAATGAGAAGCTGGGTTTTTCTTGCTTCAGCATGTTAAATAATTATATTCACATCACCCAGTGCCCCGTAAAATTAACTGAGGATATCTACAGCGAGTGGACACTGGGAATACAAGATAAGCACGTACTGTGAGTTATTAAACTCTATGTAGGAAAAATGAAATGAAGTCCTAGGACCTGTATAATTCAGGAGGTCAGACTAGCTAATCGGGTCTTTTTTGATTCTAGATTAAAGTAACTATAACACCATCCTTAATTTATAGGCACATTTAGTGCCTATCCCAGTGTAAATACCATGTAATTAAGACACAATATAATGAGATAACGCATTTGCTTACCTTTGATATCTAAAACCAGCTTGGGTTTCATCTTGCTATAAATCCTGCCATCGGGGCTAATATGCCAATATTGTTTGTCTTCATTCCGCTCAAATGACAGACCGAGTTTAGAGCCAGGAGTTATAAGATTTCCAACAATTGTCAAGCAGCAATCCTCTGCCATCTGTATCATCAGAAAGGCAATAGCAATTATTCAAAACGGCCTTAATTCTAGTATCCACTGTTTTTTAATCAGATAGGAGAGATGTCAGCAGGTGAGAACAGAATCTAGGAACTACTTTCCCTAAAGGAATGTGTTTTTGCCCCAAACTCAAGACTACTTATTTTTCTTTTGTTCTCATTTCTGCTGACACTCTCTACTACATAAGAACATTAAAATAACCATGCTGTATCAGATCAAAAGGTACAATTACCACCTGCCTCTAGCAGTGGCCAATAACAGATGCCATGGAAGATTACATTCACTCTGCTCTTGCATGGATTATGTTCCTGGTAATCTCTCCCAGTCTACAGCAATTTCCAGCCCAGAGAGTTTTCCATGCAGAGCTGGTACCTTTAATACTCGGACGGTTTCTGTCCCATATGTGAATTTGTTAGTCACTGCCCACTGAGATCAATGTAACCCTTTTACCTGAACGCCCTTCTGTGGCAAGCAGTTCCAAATCTTAACTACTACTATTTAAAAAAAAAAAAAAAAATTGATAGGCAACTACTATTTTTATTTGATGCTCTCCTCACTCCCCCTTCTCCTCTGTTATTTTAAGGGATGTCTTGTCCACGCCAATTTTGCAGAGACTTCAATCACATCATCCATCAAACTGCCCCCTTTGCAGGCTAAAAAGTCCTAGCTATTTCATCTCTTCCTCGCATAGAAGCCCTCCACCTCCTCTGTGTATCCTTTTTTTGTTCTTTAATCGTTTCTAGTTCTGCAATAACCTTTTGAGATAAAGGACATAACTGCACAGTATCGAGTATATGAATTTCACAGTGTATCACAATAACATTTTATTCTTTGTTCTATATTCTTTTCCTAGTCGTTTGTATTACTTGAGTTCAAAACTCTGCAAATGTCTTTATAGTGAAAAAAAGAACTGGCAAAAATCAAGCTTACTTGAAAAGAATATTAATGCTGTATTAGTAGTACATTACAGTTAATTATTCTGTGTGAACAGTGATTTTTCAATAGATCACCATAAGACACCTTGTAACTTCTGAATGGACTCCAGCAGCAGATTAAACAAACACCCATCTGCCATTGTTGATATGGCCCTAAATTACTAAATATACAGTTTTGAAAAAGTAGTACTTCTTACTGTCATAACCTGGAATTGAAGTAAGTCGATTTAGTTCTGCAGTTCTGAAATTATCATCTGTATCTAAAAAATGTTCTCTAGTGGGACTTGGAAGACTCAAAGCTTAAACATTAGGTCCACTAGGCTACTACTTCATCCATCTCCAAGAAACTCGTGAGGAGACCTGAATTCATATCTGCTATTCATATCTGTTTCTGACAAAATGAGCAGAATAACTTTCATATCCTGCTTATTGGTTATCCCACCTACTTAAAGAGCCCATCCTTGAAAACCTCAGGCATACCTCAAGGTACCGTGACTCACCCAGTGAGATGACCTAAGCTTACAGGAAGAAAGGCTCAAGTTCTTCCAATGACCTATGTCTGCCTACGTGCACATACCTATCCACCCACGAGCTTAATTTTCTTTTTAAAAAGATGTGGTAAAAAACAATTTTTTGTGCAAAATACATTTACTGCCATTCAATAGAAAGATGGCAGAGCTCTCTAAGAGTTCAGTCATTTAAGATCAATGTTGACAGCCTGCACTCCACACTAAGCTACCTGATTGCTATACAGCACGAGCTGTGTATTTTCTGTGCACAGAAAAACTGCTTTATGAGATACAGAGATGGGGACAAAAACCAAGAGCGTTTATCCAAAGCCATATAATACCACACTGTCTCGATACGAATACTTTTGGTGAAATGTCTGAGAGGCACTGTCAAGAGAGAAGTCTTTTGTATGCGATATTAAAGCTTTTAGCTTACTTTGCATCATTTTGCTGTCTGCATAAATCCCTTTTACGACTGCATGTGTCCTGTAAACATGTCCAAACAATGCCTTAGCTTATTAACAGTAAGATTCTTCCCTCCAGCATAGATGACATAGTTATAAATAGCTCCTTTGAAGTTATACAATCCTATAGAAAAAGTTCACATGATTCTTTGCAGTCAAGGTGGTTAACAGTATTAAAGTAACTTCATTTTCTTTGGCCGGCATCCCTACCTAAGACTGTTCATGCTTAAACATTATGAACTGCGCATACCTCTGCTCACCTCAATGACAATTTGCACATGGTTAGTTTTATGGACTGTGAGAAAAGTAGGACTTCATTTGGAAACTTGTACAGAGGAATGGAAAAGGGATGAATCCGACAAATATGGAGATAACCAGAAACAAATAAACAAACAAAACCCCAAAAAACCTAAAGAGTAGGGTTTTATCTTTAAGCTTGCCTGAATGCAGGAAAGGATATAACCTACATTACGCTAATTGACCTACCACAAGGTATGCATAGTTCAAAATATTATCAGGAAGGGTCTGCATTTTAAAAGCTCTCCCCTGCTTTGACACTTTTGTGATACTTTCGCTGTGGAGAAAGAAGGCATGAAAGTGGAAGGAGCTCATAAAGAGCAAGACAATGATCTTCTGGTGCTGATTGTACTTATGAAGGTACTATTCTTTAGGGGAAAAGTAAATCATAACTAAAATCTCTCAGAATTTCAATTACATCAAAAAACGTATCCTACAACTAGTTATATCCCCTGAAAAAGCCAGAGTTCAATTAAAAAAACCAAACAAACAAAACCAAAAAACAACAAATCCCTACAAGAAGATTATATTACAGCTGAAACGGAATAAGCCTATAAAATAAATTAAGATGATACAGTAGGAATTGAATTCAGAAAGCCCTACTATTGGAGAGGAAAAGAGAAAATTCACACTGAACTTGAACCTCACCCGGCACCTTATGAATCCATCCTGATAAACCCAGATTTGATCATCTAAGTCTGTATCTTCTGCAACCTGTATTCTGAGAAGGTTCAGATTGTCTAGGTTTCCATCAGCTGACATGAATTTTCCTGTTTCCTTGTTTCGAAGCCTGAAGTACACACGTTTCTGCAGAAAACAACAGAACTCTTTAATCACAGTCTCAGTGCAGAACACATCCTGCTCTGGTTATCTTCAGAGCAATTACTGTTCAGTGCTAAACCCCATGCCTCCCTCTTCCTTTCAGAAAGCTTAACTTTTCTATTTTAGGGTTTAATTCGGAAGTCCATAAATGTCTAGGACAGGCCAAGCTTTGAGAACTGGCCATTCTGCATGGAGAGTTTTAGGCTTTCCTATGCACCAAGATCAGCACACAGTGGAAAACTAAGAATTTTTAATTCAGAGCACCACTAACTTCTCTCTGCTAACTTCTTATATAGATGCTCCTAGCACTCATTAAGGGTGCACTTGTGCAGTGCTGCTTATTCCACTTGCAGCAAGTATTACACTGCACATTCATGCTGCGGCTTGTTACACATTAACGTTTCTGTTTAGACAAGCTCTCAGCCAGGGCAGTCAAAATGCATTATTCCTAACTCTGCTTAAGGCTATACAAAGACAACGCTATGACAGCAAGCAAATGCATCTGGTTACAGGTGCAAGTAATCTGTGAATTAGAAAAAGTTATTTCCTGAATAAAATATGGCTCAGCAAGAACCTCAAATGTTAAAGCTCACAGGACTGCTGCAGCATTGGACCGAATCACATGGTCCTTATTTAGTGAAGAAAATGAAAAGGACACCACGAGAATAAGTTTTGCATTAGATTTGCAAATTATTCTGCCAAGTAATAAGCAGGGAAGAACCTTCCCCCCTAAATCAACACAAAATCACTACTAATTGAAGTATCCAATTTTGTTGACCAATTTTCTTGTTCCAAAAATAATGCAGATAGTACAGACAGTACACCAGTGACCAGTTTGGGCGCTAATTATAAAACAACTTAAAATAATTTATATATAGTAGTTATAGCCATTATTTGTTAAAATAATTTAGCCAATCCTTATATGCTGTCTTCTGTACGTTGGTTTAAAGTATGCTTAATGAACAGTTTAAGCAGTAGAACTGCAAAGCCATGTAGCATAATCAAATAGCTTTTATTACAAGCAAAATTGTAGAACGATTTCTTTACACAATTGCCATTGCTGAAGCTTGTGACATGCATCAAGACTGTGACATTGCTTTCAACGGTATAATATCCCCCCAACCCCATTACAAAATATAAATTAGTACTTGACAATCTCATGTCAGAGCCTACTCACCTGCAGTAACGGTCTCAGAGAGCCTATTTGACAATAGCCACTCACTTTATACCAATCTGGAATTTCATTCGGTGATAACAACATCTGACGCCCCCTGTAATTACTATGCTCATAAATTATCCATCTACAAGAAAAAAGGGGAAAAAAGAGACAGAATGCTTTTACTGCCAAATCCTGCTTTGGAATCAATAAATGGGTTTAATAGAAATCTGCCCCACAAAGTAGTAGTGTTTAACTTTGGAAAGCCAATGACCTTCTTTTTAGCAGGTCTTCAAAAATAATAAAATCATGTCCTGATTTAGATCAACCGCATTAAGATGAGTACACTGGAGTTCACATTTTAAAGTCCTGTTATTTAAAAATTACAAGCTGAATTAAACAAAGCATTTTCTTGCCTTAAAGGGAGAATTCAACTTTTAAATAACATCTGTTTTCAGGAGGTACTGTGACTCCTCAAGGAGCATATATGTATATGCTACATATGCTGTATATGCTAGATTGCTGCATGTGCAGAACCAGTAGTTCTGTGTATCTTAATTTGGACAGGCCTGACCCACATGGGAAAAAACTACTAGGGATGCAGATTGCAACAAGCAAATACTGGAACTGCAAGAGGGTGAAGTTCTCTAGGGTATTTTGATAGAGGCTTTATTTGAGAACACATTTCTTCTTTCCAAATACTGGGGNCCCCTGGCGCAACTTGAGGCTATTTCCTCTTGTCCTATCACTTGTTACTTGGGAGAAGAGACTGACAACCACCTCGCTACAACCTCCGTTCAGGTAGTTGTAGAGAGTGATAAGGTCTCCCCTCAGCCTCCTCCTCTCCAGGCTAAACAGCCCCAGCTCTCTCAGCCACTCCTCAGAAGACTTGTGCTCTAGACCCTTCACCAGCTTTGCTGCCCTTCCCTGGACACGCTCCAGCACCTCAATGTCTGTCTTGTAGTGAGGGGCCCAAAACTGAACACAGTATCTGAGGTACGGCCTCACCTGTGCCGAGTACAGGGGACAATCACTTCCCTGCTCCTGCTAGCCACGCTATTCCTGATACAAGCCAGGATGCTATTGGCCTTCTTGGCCACCTGGGCACACTGCCGGCTCATGTTCAGCCAGCTGTCAACCAGCACCCCCAGGTCCTTTTCCGCTGGGCAGCTTTCCAGCCACTCCTCCCCAAGCCTGTGGCGTTGCATGGGGTTGTTGTGACCAAAGTGCAGGACCTGGCACTTGGCCTTGTTGAACCTCATACAGTTGGCCTTGTCCCATCACTGCAGCTTGTCCAGATCCCTCTGTAGAGCCTTCCTTCCTTCAAGCAGATGAACACTCCCGCCCAACTTGGTGTTGTCTGCCAACTTACCGAGGGTGCACTTGATCCCTTTGTCCAGATCATTGATAAAGTTATTACAGAACTGGCCCCAAAACTGAGCCCTGGGGAACACCACTTGTGACCGGCTGCCAACTATATTTAACTCCATTCACCATCACTCTCTGGGCCCAGCCATCCAGACAGTTTTTCACCCTGCAAAGAGTACACCTGTGCAAGCTGTGAGCAGCCAGTTTCTCCAGGAAAAATGCTGTGGGAAATGGTGTCAAAGGCTTTACTAAAGTCAGGCAGACAACCTCCACTGCCTTTCCCTCATCCACTAAGCGGGTCACCTTGTCATAGAAGGAGATCAGGTTAGTCAAGCAGGACCTGCCTTTCATAAACCCATGCTGACTGGGCCTGATCACCTGGTTGTCCTGTATGTGCCACATGATGGTGCTCAGGATGATCTGCTCCATAACGTTCCCCGGCACCGAGGTCAGACTGACAGGCCTGTAGTTCCCCAGATCCTCCTTCCAGCCCTTCTTGTAGATGGGCATCACATCCACCGCATTCCCTAGCACACATCCAACCACGGTTACAATCACATTGAGAGTAACCTGTCAGAACCTGACTTCTGCTTCTCTACTATTGGCACAGGCAGTGAATTACAACTAGACTTTGAAATAGGCTGCAATACAGTGCAATTTGTTGAGTTTTCTCACACTGATTTGCTGGGACTGTCCAATAGCCGTAGATTTTTGAGTACGTGAACACTCAATACGCACATTTTCCTGTTACCTCCTTTCCTCTGACTGATTTGTCAGTAGACATCTATATCCAGAAGAAGCACACTCACCTCAATTTTGGTGCTTTTTCACAGCCTAATACACATCTATCCCCAGGTATGAAATTAAGAGAATTATAAACAGATGCCTCTTAGCAAAAGGAAGAAGACGAAAACCCCTTCAATAAGGGAGGCAAGGACACTCTGAAACCTGTATTTTGCCACATTTCAGCAGCTGACACTGCTATAATGAAATCCGAATTTTCATATCAGTGATCAACCAGAAAAAACATATATATTCATTGGACAGGAAACATGCACAACTCACAACTCCATTACCTGGAATCATAGTAACCATGTTCTTGGCAAAGAAGTAACTTGATGTTTGACTTCATGTTATTTTGTGTTATGGAAAGTGAGAATCAACTATATTGTTGTTATGGTGAAAGATACTGAAATCTCAGGAGACTTAAGAATACAGAGCATGTACCTTTTCTTATGACCTTTATATTTCAAACTTCAGTTCAGTGTGCTAAGGAAACCCTTTGACCAGCTTACCTAGATGGGGAAAACTGTTTGCTTTACAGATCTGGTATTAGCTATCCACTTGAGGGCAGTCTTAAGCTATTCAACAGCATCTCTCTAGCACACACCTTGTATATGTACCTCTTCAAAAGAACACATTTAAATGCAAGGCAACAGTAACATGGATCTATCATTAAGAAAATAAGTCACATTCTTCAAGTTAGGAAAAAAAAATGAACATATACTTGGCGCAAGTATCTTGGAGGTAGAGGTTAACAACAGGAAAGACACAAAAAGATAAATCTAACAGATCTGCTGGAACCCTGGAAGAAGATAGCACAGTAGTTTTCAAAATGCTTCCAGACAGTTTTTAAACTTCATCACAGACCTTTTTTTTTTTTTAACATGATCTTCCAAAGTAAATTTAGAGAACACAACTGCTTAAAAATAGCTAAACAAATTCAACTGCTAATTTACAATCAAGAGTCTGATCCAATTCCTGAAGTAAAAAGGATTATTACTAATGCCAAAAGGGGCCAGATCATGATATGATTGTACCACTGTGTCCATAACATCTACGTAAAAGGATGAATATTAAGACTTACTAAAACATTTTGAACTTATGACACAGATCACAAACTGAATGATTTTTTTAATGATTGAGACCTAAACCAAGAGCACAGAAGCTGGCTTTAAGGATGCTATGCAAGCTGGCTTTTATAATATGGCATGACAAAAGACACCAGGTTCCTTGTGAGCTTTATTCAAATTAATTTCAACTTCTAGCACAGGGCACCAGTCAGTGATAACATGTTGTTGAAACAGGATGTGAAAAGGTTCTGTAATAAGAAACTGCTTTAATGCACTGCACATATTATGATATTCTAATTTTATACTCCTTGGTTTCTAACACCTGTAATTTTTCTGTTGAATAAGTGCATCATTCTAAAGAATCAAAAAGTGATTTTAAACTTACACGCCGCCAAGGACTTGAACTGAAGCTATGCGAGGATTGTATCCCAAGAACTGGAGATTTAAGATTTCTGTACTGAATTCGATTTTCTTTCCTTGGAAACCCACCTTTTCAAAAAGAGCTATGCACGGCTCAGACAGCTCCTGCAAAAGGAAGACGACACTTTTATAGGATGTTAGAACTCCAGATGGTGACTGTGAACATCATTACTCCACACAGCCTTTTTATTTCCGAGGTTTCTTCTTGTTGTTTAAGATCAAAGACCCTGAATAATGTTTTTGCTCTGCAACAAGTTACTTAAAAGAAATTTTTAAAAGTAATAAAAAGCCCTTATACAAAACACACAAGGGATCTTCTTGCACGGAACATAAAAATTCCTTATCTTAAGGCACACACAAATGTCTCTGTGGTTGATTCTTGCATAATATCTTAAGCATGTTTTACAACACATTTTAATTAATGCCATATCCCTCTTCCATTGCACTAAACCCCACTCATTGTAGGAATTTTCATCTTCAGACATGAACTCACAGTAAGATAATATTGATTTCTACAGCTTCAAATGATGACAGCCTCATCAGCACTGCTTAGCACTTACTGCTCTCATTTTTAACTCTTATAGTAGGTTACGGCAACATCAATCTCTGACTAGTCAAAAGCTTCAAGATTCATACTTCTGAGGTGAAATTCATGACTCAAGCAAAAACTGTAACATCTGAATCCTCTGAATTGCTGTGTGGAGACAATTATTCTCCCTCTCTGTCAAAATGCTTCTGGTGTCAAAGGGATTCTGCCCACATGAAGCTCCCTGCATCACTGAATCCATTTAAAATGTCTCCTGGATAATGAACCTTGGACTCTTTTCCATGTGGCAAGGTATCTGTAGTGGACTGGAAATAACCTCTCACAATTAAGGCCTTCCCCTGGAAGCTGGGAGGTAAAGGTTTGAAATCCCTCAGGGTAAAGTCAATTAAGCCCGAGTGTCCTGGTGTTACAGTTTATGCTCATAGATAGAAATGACCCTGCCACTCCCTTTCTCACAAGTCTTCCAGCAACGACTGCATAAAACCAATGCCATAGCCAGAAGAGCTCCTTCCTGCTGGCATGTGTTGTGCATGCTCAGAACACATCAAAACACATCAACTGGATCAGGAACGCCCGACGTGACGCGAAGTCTCGACAGACTCCCATCTGGCCTCAGGCATGGAAACAGGCCCTCCAAGGCAGAGCTGGCTCCGTACACACATGGCAGCAAATATCCATGCTTCTGTGTGACTTTGTTAGGCAAGACCTCATGTCTACCAGTTTCTAGACAGTGCTTAAATTCCTCTTTAATCTTCCTTTAGATGTTTAAGGGCCCAGATGACAACATTGCATGAGCATCACCATTATCTCTGCAGCAGTCCAGGTTATCACACAGCAACTGAGCTATGCTTCCTGATTGCACGCACGCTGCTAGGCTGTGGAAAATGCCAGGAGAGGCCTTTCAGCTTACTCCAAAATCTGAGTACGCTCATCCCCACCATGAAAGGTTAACACCAGTCAGGCTGTCATGCGTCATCATGGGTAAAGAGCCCAACAGGAACAGTTGCACCATGATGATGTCCCAGTGTCTCTGATCCCTCAGCCCTTTTACGGACCTGCACCTGCACTCTGACACAGGCAACTGGCCAGGCAGCAGCCCTTGAGCCATATGGAATGCTTCAGAAATAATCTACTTACAAAGAAAATACACAGACAGAAAAGGAAATCCTCCAGTTCTCTGCCACACCTTCCACTCTGGGCATTTTTTAGATTCAGCAGCAACACTGTTATATAAAATGTTCCCCACAGAGAGAAGCGCCAGGTCAGCTCACAAGTTTTCTTTCAGTACTTCCCATGTACTGCACTGTATGAAGCTGGTGCTCCTGTATATCTACATTTAGTTATTTCACAGAGTGTCTCATTAAAAAGAAGTATTTCCAGCATGACTGTTCAAGCAGAAACCACATTCACAGTTGTTTTTATGGTATGTTCAGGAAAAAGAACATGTAGCAAATTCAAGAAGGAAAAATGCTATTTTCTGTCTGCACCACAACCATGTGGAGCATGCAAAGCAAGCACAATCGAGCAAAGATACAGTGGTATGAAAACCCCCAAACCTTGAGCTTATGAACAAAAGCCCTTTTAACTTTCACTTCCAAGTTTATCAAATATCCCTTTCATTTCCTTTTTCATGGTCCCTTAGAAATGGGCCCCTGCAAAAGGGAGTTAAACTAGGTAAGTATAGTAACATGACATATTAAAATAGCGAAGGTGCCTCTTGTATAGAAATGTCACAGAAAAATCACAAGGAAAGTTATGCGAATGGCAGATGGTGGAGAGGAATTAAGATTGGCACTGCCAAAAAAAAGTCCCAAAATAAATCTGACAGGGGAAACCAGGATCTAGAATAATAAGGTTCAAGCTTTTGTAAAACTATGAAAAATGAACAGCATATATGATCACTTCCACCTAACTTCTTAGTCTCTGTATTCCAGTTTGCTAATAAACCGCTGAGCAAAGCAACCCATTTTCCTCTTCTCCGCAGGTAGGAATCCTCTGAAGAAGGAAGCAGCAGCACATGACTTGCAGACAGACGCAGCTCTGTGCTACTGTCTGAAGTGGGATAAATTGTAGGGCTAGAACAAGTTTCAGAAGTTATAAGAACTTAAAGAGGCACAGAACTGGCATTTGGCTGTTTTAACATAACAGTCTCTGCCACAAATAATAAATCTTCTAAAAGTAAGCTGATCCTTCCAGCTTGAAACAAGAATTTTAAACCCAAGAACTCAATACTGACATGTACAAAAGAACCTATTTTAATCCACGGTGATCACCCCCAAGCTTGGGTAGAAACACTTCTATTGTTTTTAATAGGATCTGTCTACTGGACAGTCAAAGGAGTTCAGAAGGCAGACATACTTGCTGCAGATGTTTGTTTACACTGTACATCAAAATGCTCCAGAGACATGAAAGAGGATGACACATTTTAGTTCTCCTTTGTCAACTGCTACATCACTGACGGGTTACCAAAATTACAGTGGAGTGCAATAAAGTTGCCAAATTCAAAGAAGAGAGTCAATAGTGTACTCCTTTTTTAAAATGAGTACCATCTCTTCATATTGCCGTAAGTTCCTGAATTCTTGACCACATTTTGCTAGTACTTACTTTGATCTTAAAAGATACTTGCAGATTCCATAAGTGATCCATCATAATGATTGGTTATAGGCTTGAGCAAACTCGTTCCTCACCACTGATGAGTTACAAAATATGTGTTGTTTAGTTTGTATATCCACCACACATAACAACAACACTGTCTGATTTTGCCAAATGGAATCGGGTGTTGCTTTACTTTATCTAGAAGGGTGCATTATTTTGTGATTAACTCAAATTGCATTTCCCTGATGATAGCAATAGCATTTTCTAATTACATGTATTTCATGCAAAGTTGCTTAGTTAAGTCTGCTTTTTTAATATGCATAAAAAACAAGGTCCACAGTACAGATATTTCCTCATGCTGTCCTACTGACGTTTCTCAACCCACTCTAAGTGGTCTGTCCTACTGGGAAATAAAAAGTCTATCTGACACATGCTTGACTCTTTACAGAAGTCCTTTTATAAGCTGTTGTTAAGAACAGTGATCCCAGGCAGCTGCTTCTGTGATGTCCTCTCCTCTGCAAAAATAGCACAGAGGTCAAAAAAACTGACTGCAGCTAGGACATTTAACTCCTACTGCACATTAAAAAAACAACAAAAAAAACCCCCACCAAAAAACTCCTCTGTTGTCTGTGCAGCTGTAGCATTTTTACTGCTGCAAAAAATGGGGAGGTCAGAGTCATCAGTGCACTGATTTTTACTTTACAATATTTCCAATAGCTTTACTTACAATATTTATAATCCGTAAAGATTTTAGAACTGCCTGGGGTGAACAACCCATTGCTGTTAGATCAGGATAGATTCCTTCTTCTAACACATACTGGTTACCGGAGAATTCTTCCTGGTCATACACTATGCAGCTGCAGGAAGAAGGAGAAGAAATTACCTCTTAAGAATTTGGTGCAAGTAAAATGATGCTAGTGTTTATCAGTCTTTAGCGAGAGCTACTGACAGAAACATTTGCAGTGTTTTGTCCTGACAAGCTAAAGATTGATGTGTAAACTGCAAAGCATTGTTGTCTAAGTTCCCATATGTGAAACCACTGCAGGTGTTAGGGAGCTGGTTGCTTTTTTAAAAACTTTTACCATTTTAGCGATTTTGCAATATTCGTTCAATATAACTTACCTGCCATCTAAAATTTTTGAAGACTTCACAGCAAATGAATCAATACATCTTGTGTTTTTTTCAAATATTTTGCAGTTACCCTTGAATTCAGGCTCTGAAAATAACTGGACCTTTAAAAAGTTATAAACATATTTGAAGACAATTCATTCTTCAACCTTCAGCAACATGTCTCTACCATTACTTCTATAATTAGATTAAAACATACTTAAAACACCCAGACTTCCTCAGTTACATGTATTTTTTGTTACCTCTTCAGTGTTGCAATCCTTGTTCAAGACAGCAAGGTAACAATACCAAAAAATACTTCTGGCTGTAAATCACTTAGTAACATACAAAATAATTAAAACAACACTAACAAAGATAGCTTCTTGGACCATCTGCTGCAGAGTATTTTTAAATTCCCACAGAATGGCCAGAATAGGCACATCTTTAGTAAAGGGCCATAAATGGTTTTGTTTTAGATTATTAATCCGTTTAATCTCCAAAATACATACTCTTCCCACTAAATGAAAACTATTTGTGTCTCAGAACATAAATGGTGCATAATTTTGGCAAAGTACTCAGACAGCATGCCAACAGACATGGTATATATTCCCAGGGTAGATGGCCTTTATGTGTTACAGCTATAGTTACAGTCATGTCAGTTCTTCTTTCTCTGCTTGGAGGATAAGAGAGGATACGTCACCCAGAGTCTTTTGTCCTTGTTAAAAAGAAAAAAAACTTCTAAGCAGCAAACCTGCTAATTTGGTTAGAGGGTAATTAACCCTGATCACACAGAAGTCATTCACATTATCACATGCCTACCAGCTTTATTCACTCCTAACAGAGATACGAGTGTGGGCATGTACAGCGTTCTCCAAAGAGGAACATGCTGACGAGGGATGCAGTCTGTTGACTACAAGCCATTACTTCTTTGTTTCCTTAGGATAAGGTCTTATTAGGAACATAATACATAGATGCAAGTAATTTTTCATGCACATAGTTGAAAATTAGCAGCCTTGAGATTTTTATTCCCCATAGTTTATACATTATCCCTATGCAGGAGATTCCAGTAAGGCATGCTATTAATCAAGAATGCAAAACGAGACAGCTAAGATTCTTCTCCCTAGTTTTTAGTTCCATGACATACCATTTTGACTGAAATGAAAAGAAAAGTAACTTTGTACAGGGACAAACATGAAAAGGTTCAGAATTATGAAACGATGAAAAAAGCCGCCCATTAGCCTCACTGTCAAAACTCCATATTAGTACTTGCACATAGGAGACAGTCCAACATAAAAATATGTTAACTCACTGAACAGACAAGTTCTCCCCGCCATTTCCTTCTCTTAATTATTGACGAAGATGGCATTAACTTTTAAGCACAACTCAGCAATATTTGTGAGTGAACAAGATTCCCTTAAAGTGCAACCACCACTAGCAGAACTGTTAACCAAAGAACTAGGTTCAAAAGGAATTAAGTCACAACTGTACCATGAACAACATCATCTAACTTGTAGAGCCCTCGCCTCAGCAACAGAATCCAGGTACCTGTACCTCTGCATAGAGGGCTGCGGGCGCCAGCTCCTCAGAACAATCACCGATACCCCTAAACAGCTCACTTGCTGAACCAAAACATTGCCTGTGCCCTGAGAAAGTTCTGATGGCAGCTGTGTATAAAATCTCACCTTCCTTGGGCCTTAATGTGCCTTACTTAAGAGGTTTGGAAAGCAGCCTTCCTTCACCTGCAGTTCTCACTCTTTGTCTTACTAGTCAACCACCTATGCAAATACCTGGGTGTTACAACTAGACAAAAAGCCATTTATTTATACATGTTACAGACACTACACAGTATGTTTCATACACTTAGAGAAGTATCTTACCTTGACTTTACCCCTTTCACTTCCAACAATATCCTGCAAAAGTTTGGAAGGGAAAAAAGTATTTTAAAGAGTGATAAAATAACAAAGATACAAAAGTTTACTATTAATTTTTGTTTAAAGAATGTACATAAACTGAATTTGATAGAAAAAGTATAGCTCCAAATACTTCATAAAAACTTGCAAAACAAGTATAAAATGAACTCCTTACCATAATGATGGGTTGAACTGAAGATATTTTGCAATTCTTTCCCCCCCATGCCTCAATGCTGGGATATAGCCCTTTAGCCAGTATATACTGCTCTCCTGTGAACTCAGGATTCTCATAAGCCACCCACCTAAGAGAGAGAGAAGAGGGATATGGGTAGAAGTCACACTACTTTTCCAAAATACAGATGTGTATATTCATTACTGTCCTAATGTAAGAACAAATAAAAAATTTCTCCCCTCAAGTGCCGAACTATGATACTATTAAAACCCTAAACAAACCCATGTATCTGATGGTCCAAAACCCATTCACATGTCACTTCCATTCACCCTACTATGTTGATATGAATCAGAGTGAATTAGCTAAAGCAGACCACAAGTTCAAATACATCATCTGCTAGATATCCTAAAAGCTGTCTCCAGTAAGAATATTTTGAGACATTTCACAATTCTATTATTTTATGTAGATCAAGTTCTTCTCTAGAACAACAGACATATCAGAATACAATTTTTTGGAAAAAACTAACTTTCAGAGTCATCTGGGCAGTAAAGACAGGAATACTGATTTTTAATGTTGCCTGTACCTACAGTTCAGTTGTGTTTAAGCAAACACACACCTCAACAGAAAGTTGAGTTGCAACGATAGGCATATATGCTAGTGAGAGCAGGCTGTTCCCTGCTAGGAATCACAGACATCAGCAGGAAGAACATCCTTGAAAGTTAAGCATTAAAACCATCACAAATTTGACCAGATTAATGTTATTTAAATTCAAAGCCATTATTATAACTACTCACGCCTGACACAGGCCACAAACTCAGATTTCTGCATCAAGCCTGTAACTTCTGTCTTAGTCAGAATATGCCTTTTTGAAAGACATTGCATTTTTGAGACACACACCTGAGGTATTAGAAAAGCAACAAAATCACTACATATATTTCTCCAATGTTCAACTACCCCTGGAGCGCTTTATTTCTAGTCTGAAGTATCTCATGTCAGCTAGTCTTGCTATGCACAGTCTACTACGTTCAATAAACCTTCTATTACAGCGTTCTTCTAACCGTGGCTCCATACTGAAAGCCCAGATAAAGCATTCCCGCATCGGCACTACCTTTGCTTTTGTGATAACCTGCATAACTTCTGTTGCCTTTCACTGCTAGACTTCCCAAACTTTCCCATAATTACATTCTGGCTCTTTTTTAAACTCATCTTTTTTGTTTGTTTGTTTGTTTTTGAGTGCTGAAATTAGAACTGGCCACAGTAACAGATGAGTTTCATTCATTATATTTATGCAGGGATCAGGACATCTTGCTGGTTCCTGGTTCTACAAGATAATCTTCTACTCATAGTCAACCAGCTTTTAATTTTAGCCAATGCATTGCATAATGAGTATATGCTAGGTTATGCCAAAACCCGCTTTCAGCGCAGTCTTCTTACAGAGCTTCAACACTAACAAAAAATTTCACATCATAAAGCAGTAAAATGATATGAAACTTATAATTTGCAGTGGAGGCTAACTCTCACCATCGAAATTCAGCATAAGATCATCTATGTGTGTCAAGCAACTGGATTCTATTAAGTTGAAGTTTTATCCCAAGAACAAATGCCAGAGTCTCTGCAGATATAAGAAGTGGGATAACTTCAAACTGAAATAAAGCTGTATCAACATGTATGTGCTGAGAATATGAACTTTGTATTATTTGTTTATGGCAAACACTCATATGGTGATTCACATTTATCACTATTCACATCTCTTTGCCTCAGATATAATCAATTATTCTAACTTGTTATGCACTAATTACTTAAGGCATATTTCAAGGCACATTTCAAAATCACCTCATAGTAATTCATTAGAGAGACATTGGTATGTACAATAAATCGAGCAGACAGTTCTAATGTCTCAGGTGTGTCTATACCTGTATGCCACATATACCAAAAGCTGTGAAAATGAGGTTTCCTTAACCAATTTCTTCAGCAGACATTCATTAGGTTTTTCAATGCACAAATGCCAGAGTACAACTACAGTGCATGACAGTTTAACCTGATTGACATCTATGCAAACAATTGTTTCTGATATTAAGTGAACGATAAAACATGCCAGATGCCTTCTAAGAATCTCTCCGTAGCAGTTATTTCGTTTCCCCCATCTAAAAAGAAGCCTGAATACAGAAGTAATCAACTTATCTCACTCAAACATGTTTATGTTGAAATCAATGGGATTTAAATAAGTAAGTACTACTCTCCCATGCAAGTCAGCCCATGCAGTTAGTGAGTTTCTAGAGTTAGGGCTTATTGGTGAAACACTTGTGCTTTTCCACCTCACTCAGAAGCCCATACAAGCTGCTGAGAGCAGTAACAACATCAAGGACAGGCAGCTGAATTCAGTACCAGCTAAACCTGTCAGACCTCAAGACTATCCCTAGGAAGAAGCACTGCCTTAATGCAACTTCTGACTTAACAGAAAGGCCTGGAGAGCAAGACATTGCCTCAGTATCTGAGCAAGAGAGTCACATCCCAGCTGCCAGGCATCACAAAAACTGAAGCACTGCTCTGCAGCATGGCAACAACAACCCTGCCCCACAGGGAGTGAGTTCTCCTAACACAACAGTTTTTCTAACCCCCAGCCCTCCAAATTGCCTTAGTTAGGCTGAGCAACAGCCTCATCCCAGGTTGCTGGCAGGGTGGTGCTGGAGACGTTCACTCCTCTGCACCATCCACGCCCCTGGAACCAGAGACATAGAGAAAAGCATCGTTTATATATTGTTAGTACTATCACACGCACACTATCTTTCCCCAAAGCCTTCTATATATGATGTCTAGGAAGCGCAGTTCCAAACAGGGTCTGGAAGAACAGCCAAGAACCCAGACACAGATAACTTGCCAAAAATGAGCTTTGCCCATGGTTAGCCCAGGATTCATCTTGCCTAACTTTATCTTTTAAAACACTGGCCATTTCTCATCACACATGCTCCTTCTAATGTCAGCTGAGAGGGGTAATCCCCCTTTTTGTATTGCTCAGACTCATTTTAGGATAGGACAGATTACCTAAGTCCTGGAAGGACCTTCTCTCTCAGCTATGGAAGCAATGGCAACATCTTCATTAAACTAAATGCCATAGTTGTAAAAAGTAAGCTTTCAGGCACAGCAGCACTCCTTCACGTCTGAAATAGAATCCACAATCTTTAAAGCTTAAATATCACATGGAAACAATGGGTTTAAATTGGCCTGTACATGCTAATCGGATAGACCACAAGGAGCCAGGAAGTTAACTGGCACTTGCAGATTTGCAGCATGATTAACAGAGAGGATGAGGTAATAAAATTCTGTTTATAGGAAAGAGAGAAAACAGGTTCTTTATCATACCCCTTCGTGCTTGTGATTCCTAGTATCCCAGGGACCTGCGAACTTTAGTTTTGTGACTCCTTGAAAGGTTTTTTTCAAACTCCAGTTCAGCTCAGTTCAGAGATGGAGGGAAGTGGAAGCTTTCTTTGAAGTGTTCTCCCACAGGGCACCCAAGGGCTCTTGCCCTTTTCAGCTCCCAGTGGAGGTTTGTTCTTGTATCTCGTGTGTCTTTAGTTTCACCCATGTTACCTTCCCGAGTGCATCTGGATTAAATTTACTACATTCTGGCTCCTGTATATGAACTACTCCTCACCTGATTGCCTTAATATCACTATCCATACGTACACTAGAAGCAGCCAAATCTGCACTGTGAACTAATTACTTCAAAATTAGGGGAAAACCAGGGTGATTACAGGACCACAGTAAAACAAACACCTATGTAAAAAAACAAATCTGGAAAAGTTCCTCCACCAAGTTCAAAAAGGATCAACTAAAAGACAGGGGCTTTTTCAGTATTTTTGGCAAAAGTTTGATGTGTTTATGGATAAAGAAAAAGCACATTTCAAACATGCAGTTCCTGTGATTTTGAACACAATTTAATAAAAGCTTGAAGAGTTTTTAAGCAGAGAGGAAATAAAAATTGTACAACAGTTGATTTTAGAACTTGCTTAAACTTGTAAAGGGTGTTAGCTGTTGCTAGTAAATAGTTCCATTTTCCACCACTTAAAATTCTGCCAATTTGGAAGTAAAGATCAAACCCTACTTAAGAGAAGAAAGGTCTCTCCTATTTTCAGGCTTTCTCCCGCCCCAATGGCAGAAGAACAAAATATGCTGCATTTTTATGCTTGGCCAAGCTCTGGAGAATGCTCAAGAGCAAAACATTTTCATTTTTAAAGAAGTCAATCCTCATCACTTTACGATATCTTTTTCAGGATGTCTTTACAATGGATTTTGCAAAAGACATTAAAATATTGCTTGGAAACATTCTTCAGAAACACAACAGCTAAAAATTTTAATGCAGCTAGCACTCAATTACCCCAAAATAGAATATTCACTCCTCAAATGCAGAGCTGGGCTGTCTTCAGCATACAGTTTAGAGATGCAGTTTAGCTTAGAATTTGTTCAGTAGTATCTGTGCACTGCAGCGTCAGGCTTTCTTTTCTTTGACATACCCTTTAAATTACAGGGCAATCAAATTAATTATGTGGGAAATACAGATCATCTGTTATCTGTTACTGCTATAACTGCTTACCCCAGATACCTGTAGTTAAAAGATTGCTATGAAAGGTTCAGGGCTTCTCACATTTTTGACCTGTTTTTTCAATGAAGTATTTTCAATATGATACCAGGAAGGTTGCTTTGAAATATTATGACAAGTTTTTACTGAATCTGTCACAGTTCACTATGACATCACCTACATTACACTCTAAACAGCTCAGGAAATTGCTCAATGGATTATTCATGGCTCTATGACTGATTTCTTGGAAGGAAAGATAGAAAATTTTTCTACCTGAACAGTTACTTAACACTTAAAGCATTTTTTTACCAAGCATGACTTAACCTGAATCATTCAACCTTTCTGATACATTAGCATTTAGTAAGACCACCACCACAAAATCCCCGAACACTCACAACCGCTTGGGAAACAAAAGGGTCATACAAGACTATTAAGAGTTGAGTGCTAGTCACCTGTTATGAACAGTGCACCTAAATTTTTAAAAAGCTTATTCCTACAAATTACATCTTTAAGAGACTACAAGGTGAGATTACAGGAGCAGCAGCAGAGTCTGTGGGACAAGAGTTTTGCTTCTAATGACTTCTAGCCGCCTTTGCCATCAGAGTATTAGAGTCAGTCTTAATTAGTAGAATACTTGAACTCAAGTATGATTCCTATCTCAGCTGCAACAGACATTTACTAGAACAACTATACAAAGGGCATGATAGATAACCCACAATTTGTTTCCCAGCCTTCAGAGGCAACTCTTTCCCATGAATCTCGCTTGCATATTACAGAAGACAAAAAGGCACAGTGGCTCCAAAGGTCACCAGGCAGAAAAAAACCTGCTGTCGCACTGTATTCATATAAAAATTAAAAGCATTCCTCTGGAATGCACTGAGCTTGATTCTGCAATCTTTATCCAGACAAAACTTGCAGAGATATCACACTGATAACACACACAAAGATTTAGGGTGTGGCTGGGTAAGGCAGAGCTTTCAGCAAGTCACCTGCATACCAGGTAGGGAGACTGTACATCTCATACTCTTTTGGTTCTACTACTTTAAGTAATTTTGTGTATTTGGAGACACGATTGCCAATACTTGTTTGTATTTCCAAAATACTTTGATGCAGTCTGTAAGGCTGTGAAACTCAATCTGCAATTGATGTACTGAACAAATCAAACAGCAAAGCCTATCAATTTATCAACTGCATGTGACAACACACGTGGCACAAAGAGTTGTTAATGGCCATACCAATGCCAAGTTTTGGGAACCACTGTGTTAAAAAAAAAAAAAACCACCAATAAAAAAACAATACCATGGTACTAAAACACTATTAACCTATGGCATTCACTGCAAAAGCAATGTTACTTTTCAGAACAGTTAAAGTCTCCTTAATATCAGAATTTATTAGTGAGCATAATAAGAGATATATCTCCATTTTACACACAACTGAGAGAAAGAGCAAGGGATTTGCCTCTGGTCAAACACAAGAATCCTGGAAATTAGTTTCAAAACTGGAAATTAGTTCCATAACAATTTTGCCATTGAAACGCTTTAAAAAAATACAGCCACGAGAACAAGCTATTTCTACTTCTCTGATGAAATGTCATGCCATACTTTCATACTTTGTGTATCAGTAAGTCAACATTTCCTGGGACCATCTGATCTTATCATGAGAAGAAAACCAATTTACTGTACATACTCACAAAAACTTTACTTTTCACATTCTGCAGTCAAGGGCAGAAAATTTTATCTGAAGACTCCAGACAGACATTAGAAGTCAGAGTGCTGAAAAACATCTGCAAATACTATCAAATTCTAAAAAGAATAACACATTTAAAATTAAACAGCGATTAAAAATATCACTTACACGCCACTTAGCACATTTATAGACTGTGTCCTCAGCCCATATCCAGTGTCTTTTAAATTGGAAATAATTCCTAACACGTTAATATTGGAACCCTTTGATCCAAAGTCTTTTTCACTGTACATTATCATATGGGAGCTTGTGAAGTCCTGTTAAAACAAAGAGAAGCATCATAAGGAAAACGCAACATGACGTCTCAGTGCACTCAGGAGATGCCTACTACATGTTCTTGGAACTTACGCCAACAATTGGTCGCAGTGACTGCAACTCTTCATCATAGCCACCCCAGTCTGTCCAATCCCGATATGCTCCTTCTTCCAGCAAGTACTGATGGCCTTCAAACCCGGGCTTCTCATAAGCAACCCAACTAAACAACAACAACAACAACAGAGTCTGCGTGTGAAAATGGACAACTACCGCTTCATATTGTTATGGAGCAGACACAGACGTGTGAAATTTGTTCTTTTGCTGTGACTATTTGCAAATTTAACCCAGGCATATATCTAAACCCCCAAAAACTAGGAAAACAGAGAAAAAATGGGTACTGAATTTGTCCACTGCAATTTCCAGCCTATGGAGTTACTACTTCAGCTGAACGGGAAATATTAGTGGTGTTTTCTCACACTTACACTCCTCCCAGTACTTTCATGGATCCCACTGATGTAAGTGGAAGTCTTGTCTTTTCTTCTGATTCCTTGTCATCAAGCATAAAGATCTCTGATTCTATTTCCACACGTCTCCCTTCAAAGAAAGGCTTCTCATAAATGATTACCTGTAGCGGAAATGAAGTAAAAGAAAAGTTGCAGAGAGCATGATAAATTCTGACAACAGCTAGTTTCTTTTGCATGGGCACACAGAAGGAGAAGGCAAGATTATGAAAATTAACTAGTGGGATTTCTCTATTCTCTTTGTGCTGGTTTCAGCTGGGATAGAGTTAATTTCCTTCTTAGTGGCTGGTATAGTGCTGTATTTTGGATTTAGTAGGAGAATAATGTCAATAACACACCAATGTTTTAGTTGTTGCTAAGTAGTGCTTACACTAGTCAAGGACTTTTTCAGCTTCCCATGCTCTGCCAGGTGCACAAGAAGCTGGGAGGGGACACAGCTGGGACGGCTGTCCCCAAATGACCAAAGGGATATCCCACACCATATGACGTCATGCTCAGCATATAAAGCTGGGAAAAGAAGGAAGGGGGGGACGTTCGGAGTGATGGCATTTGTCTTCCCAAGTAACCGTAACGTGTGATGGAGCCCTGCTTTCACGGGGATGGATGAATACCTGCCTGCCGATGGGAAGCAGTGAATGAATTCCTTGCTTTGCTTTGCTTGCGTGTGCAGCTTTTGCTTTCCCTATTAAACTGTCTTTATCTCAACCCACAAGTTTCCTCGCTTTTACCCTTCCGATTCTCTCCCTCATCCCACTGGGGGGGGAGTGAGCGAGCGGCTGTGTGCTGCTTAGTTGCCAGCTGGGGTTAAACCACGACACTCTTCAAAAGGTCCTTCGCTCAGAGATGCAACATGAGGGCTTGAATGTTCATTACCCATCTGCATTACCCAGATAGCTGTTAATACTGTCATATAGGTAGGTGATGTATGCACACATGTGGCAGAAATTGCAGTTTCATGGTGTAGTCACATACAGTAGGATCAGCCACTAAACCATCAGTAGTTGATACACGACCAAGATATAGTTATCTACCCATCTATAGTTCATGTGTTATAAAATACGTCTGGACAATCAAATAAATACTGACTTTTACCTTTGGCTCTCCACTGAACTCAACTTTGCGACCACCCTGTTAAGAAAAAGAAAAACAGAAAAAAATAAGTTGTCTATACTTAGTTAGACAATTTACAGGCAACTATGAGTCATCAACTCTTCACAAAAGCCAGAATTAAGATGAAACCTTCCTTGAAGAACACAAGTGAAAATAAGAAGGCAGGCTAAAGGCAGAAATGGATGCAACCAAATGTTGAAAGTTCAATAATTTTATAGACTAAAAATTTTGTTTTTTAAAGATTTACATTTTTGTTAGTCTTGAAAAATCCAGCCACTTTACACATTATTTCTAACACATAAACATAGGTCATGTAACTTGCAAGTAATAACAGTATTTTACCATTTTCAAGGGCCTCATGGACCTAATGTAGGCTTCCTTCTTCTCCCAGAATGCTAAATTAGGATATTCACCAGGCTCCAACATTAAAGGGACTCCCTGGAAACCAGGTTCTTCATAAATTAGCCATCTAAAGGTGGCGGTGCGAGGGGAGGAAAGCAAATGATAAAAAGAACAAAGAAAATATGCTTATTTTAGAAAAAGACATCACTGTACCCTTAATAAAACTTTGTTTCTTTACCAGCAAAATGCCAACTACAAGCTGGCATACTGGCAAACTTCTGTGCCTGTGAACCACCTTCTGTGCCTTCTGAACCACCAATAATACATCTGTTTTGTTTGAACAGGCTAAAAAAACCCACTCAGTACAATGAACAGACAGTTAAGAATTTGACTGTCTTATCTGAGGGCAACCCAAGTTTTAGGCTGAAGTTTCAAGACTTCAGGTTGCCCTGTATTATTTTTAGAATATTTTTAAAATATGCAGAACCAATTTTCAAGAAGTTGAAAGATCTCTACTAACCTAGACTTGGATTTGTTGCAAAATCTGTTCAATAGAGAATTCTAAGCTTGTGTTATTTACTAATACATAGAAAACCTGACAACTCCTTAGAAATCTACTTCCTCATGGTTTGTATCTGCTAATAAATCTGTTTTGAAAGACATAACTTTCAAAATTCCTGACTGGGACAGCAACAGTAGTTTTTCAAAGCTTTTTCAAGAAATTTTTTGCCAGTAATCACTTACTAGAAACAAAGAAACATACTCCTGATCTCCGCACAAGGAGGCAACATATTTCTTCCAGTTAAATTTACTGATCTCTCAGAAGTGCAGCACGGAGCAATATAAAACACATACTAAACAGAAACACTTCATGCAGCCAACCCTTTAATCATGTAAGGATTGTAATGTATAAACCTGGTGATATCAGAAAGATGTTAAAATAACCCATCACTCTCCCATGCTTAAAAGGCAGATTCCAAGCTGATGTAAACTGGCACAAGTTGGTATAGTTTCATTGCAGACATACGGTTCCAACAAACAAACAAGGAGCTTTAGTTTTATTGCTGTCTATAGCAGAATGCTTGATATATTGTGTGTCCTGTAGCCACATGGCTCAGTAAGCCCTCAACTTCACTGCAAGAATTTGAACACATGGAAGACCAAGGAGAGAGTAGAATCAGAAGATAAAAGTGCATTGACTCATTTTTGTTGGCAGCTTTAAGTAAACAACAATTAAGTGTGAACACTGGGAAACCTTAAGAAGATACAACCACACCCACATGGCAAGGTGACTAAGAATCAGAGCCTCCCTCAACTGCCAATACAGTGAGCTATGTCATGCCTGTAAACTAAAGGAAAGAAAAAACCCTGCAACATGCAAAAAAGCAGCAACAGTTTACTGAATTTTTCATGCAAGCAATTGGCAGAAGTGACTTCTTTCTACACTGGACTAATGAACTGACATCTGAGAAAGATTATTTTTCAGCTGTCTATTTTGCTTCCTTGTGCAAATATTAGTACGCCTTCCCTCAAGGGATCCAAATGCAACAGAGAGAAATTAAGACTGTCAGAGTTTACACAGATTTAGTGTGAAAAATGCTGTCACACTGATGCAAACTAAGGACGAGTCTGAAGTCTGAGAGATCTGTACAGACTCTGCTTCCTTTCCAAAAATTTTGTAATTTCACTATTCACAGAATGCTTTTAAGTGAGGGATAGAAACAAAGTGGAGAGGTAGATTAAGTCAATTAATAATCAACCTCCAAATAACATATCTGATTTCATTACTCTTGGCAGACATGTGATTTGGATTAAGCCTGCCATCCAACAGAAATAACCTCCTGTCAGAGAACCAACTGCTTGGACATCTTAAAATTTCCCTACATACCCGAGTGCTTCATTTTTTCCTCAAATCAAGGTGTAAAGATTTAATCAGATAAAACACCCTTTACCTAACAACTAAAATGTCCCATCCATCATGTGGCATATTTGAATACATCTTTGCAGTGGTATATAACACTTGTCTTTAGTTGGGCAGTTTTTGATAGTTAAATAGACCATTTGCAGCAGGCAAATGCTATCAGTACCCAAACACAACACGGCCAACAGGTAACAACAAAGGTCTGTACACCCTGTAAAATGTTCTGCAGGACCCAACATCACTGAGAGTGGTTCCACTCCCTCACTTTTTCTGAATGCAGCCTCCCTCTTCTGCATACTTTTCCTAGTACCACTGTGAGGCATATTTTCAGTACCGATTTACAAGTTTGTTTATTAAGTTATCAAAACTACCATTGGTACAGTGTCTGGATTGTTCCTTGGAGGTCTCCCTTCCCATAAAAGCTTGCTTAGTTCATGACATACATTACAGTCCTAACTCAGATGGCTAGATATTTTCAGGTGACATAACATACACGTCCTAAACATCACCATAAAAACACTGATTAAAATGCACTGTGAAATACAAGAATGCTTTCCAGAGTCCACGCATGACACTAAGTCTTATTTTGTAACACAAGGGCTTCAAAATTTTCTTCTTTTAGTACAATGATTTCAAGTTTAGAGGAAAGCAAGTAGGAAATGTGGTCTTACCATAACAGTTCATCCCCCTCCCCCCCACTTATGATAAGTTTGCCTGAACAAGAAAGAGCAGGAGAGACAAACTCATTCCTTTTCTACAAATACTCTGTCTTTACTACTTGCAAGCAGAAGAAAAAATGGCTCCAACAAAACATTTTAAGAGGTCAGCCTCTCCAAGGGTGAAGCATTACAATGATGTACTAATGCTTCTGTCAACAAATACTACTAAAATATAGGACTAGAATAAATATAGCCTGCTTGCATGTCTGATAGGTGTAACCAACAGTTTAAAACAAATTCCTTTCATAGCAGTACATGTTCATGCAGAACTACGCACTTACATGCCCCAGTGTACTTTGATAGAACAAGTCTTCTGAGTGGTGCCAAACACCCCTGTTTCTTCAGTGTCGTCAAAAAAGGAAGTCACGATTCCTAACCCTTCAGGTTCTGTATATAAATCAATTCGGCAAACCCTGTAATCCTGAAAAATGAAGATTGCCATAATCACTTAATCTGTGCTGCGAGTTCTGTAATTAATGTAGATAACTAAATCAGTTTTGAAACACCTGCTTATTTTAAATTGTTTCCCCCCTTGTCAATTACTACTGCTATTAGATGCCTATAATAAAAGTATAACTAGGCCAGTTTGCCTGTCTCTGTTTGGACCAAGACGGTCAATCTCTAATCAGCATTTACATTGTTCACTTTCTACCATATAGGCAGGGATGCATCTTCTTTCATCAGTTAACATCTCCTCTAGCAAATTAAATGCTAAGATAACACCAAGCAAGCCATTCTTGAAGAGAACTGCAATTTAAACAAGAATTGTAGTTACAAGCAATATATATTCCTCCTTTTTCCTTTCCTAGTCAAATAACTTTATAGCTTATGCCTGTTTTGGCAACCTGCAAAGGTAACTTAATGGTAGGTTAAAAGTGCACGTAGGAAGGCTGTTCCACCACGTGTGAGGCTCCCTGGTAAGTCTGCACATACAGGGCTATTTTTTGAGTAACAAACAAGGTTTGGTGTTTGACACTAAAGTTTGTGTTGAGTGTAAATNAGATGTATACAAAATTTTCTTTACTTAAATTACTTGCCTTAACAACATGTCTTATTGAACCAATCACTGCAGGCTTTAGAGATTTGCATTCATTTTGCTCTTCAGAAGTACCTGCACCCCAAATATCTGGGAGTTCCAGCTCTCCTTCTTCCAGGGGAATAGAGGGGCCTTCAAAATTTGGTTTCTCATAGAGTATCCAGCTTAAAACAAAAAATTCTCATTTCTAATAGTGCTTTATCAAGTGTGATTTTCAAAAACCATGCTCCCATTTAACAAATCCTTTCACAAGAAGTATTATTTCCAGACCCTTCCTGCCACCCCAATACAGCTTATCCACCCAACACTGCTGATGCAAGCAATTTCTGGTCTCTGCGATACTTTTAAAAGCAATGATAAAAACAAAGATGCCCACTGCTGACTTTGTAATTTCATCAAAAACTCCTCCACCTTTTTAAATTGATGATTTGGGGCAGCAAGACTACTGTCTATGAATACCAGACTTTTGCATGAGATACTAATCAGAACCAATTTGTAGGTCAGAAAACGTTGACACTGCAGATTGCTCCGTCACGTATAAACAGACAAGCTGCCTGGATCCTGTGAACAGCAGCCTGGAGTTCCACAGGGGCTGGTATAGATGTGCCAAAGGATGATAAGACTGCTCAGAAGACAAGCACAACTTTATTTTTAATGGCAGGTTTGAATATATAACTAGATAAAAACTATATCCATCTGCAAATACAAAACCCTCCCCTGGAGCTCTCAGTTGAAGGCAGAGGGGGGGAACCCCAGTCCCCTAGTCCATGCTGGAAAAGAAGACCTGGTTCACACAGATCAAAAGATTTTCATTCCAGTTTTCTGAAGCTAAACAACAATCAGTGTGCTTCCCACTACCTCCTACTGCAGCTAGCCCTTGTTTCTGCAGCTTACTATCAGATCATTACTTCTGAGAACCTGCTATTTGACTGTATTATAGCCTGGCCACAACTTAACTTGCCATGCTATCCACACTAATAATGGCTGTTCTGTTAATGCTACAAAGAATGTAGGAGATGAACTTGTTTTGAATTACTCTTAGGCAATCTAGCTTTTAGAGAAAAATTCCCTCTGGACTTACCACAGAAACAGTCAATTATCT
>WAAD01011658.1:15764-39891 GCA_013389945.1 Fregata magnificens
AAGGAATACATCCTCAAATGCAAGGGTCTGACTTCTGTTGATAGTGGAGGTTTTAAATAGCATTTGCACATATCCTGCAGTAGGTAGCTATACGTGAATGTAATTAGGTATATCAAATATTTCACTTAATTGAAAATCTACTAAAAATTTCTGTATTAGCATACAGATTTAGTGATGATCCTTTTTGATTACTGCCATGCAAATCTGTATTGAATTACAATCAAGACATTTCATAGGTGGTTTTTAAAAGAACATTAATTNTCCCCCCCCCCCCCCCCCCCCCCCCCCCTTAAAGACTACTCAGGATTCTGGAAATTAATTTTCAGAGTAGAATACCATCGTAGCCTTACCTATAAGTTTAATTTAAGCTTTCTATATTAATATACACACACACTACACGCTCTGTTGAATAAGATGTTAATTTGATCCAGAGTTGTGTTTTGCAAACATTGACCACTGCACCTAAGCTTCGCTGTAGTTGCAGGATGTGCACTATAATACATCCCCTATGAATGGATTTCAGTGACCTTGGGCTGAAAATGAACTTGTGTCTGGAGAAAATAACTGTTAATGTATTCAGTAATTCCACAATTCTCCAAACAAGGATTTTTCCTTACTGAAGGCAAACTACACAGAAGTATTCAGCCTTAAAAAAAAAAACCAGCAAAAGACAAAGAAGACAAATGCACCCTGAAATTAGTTATTTAGATATGTCTAAACTGAAAACAGTTAAGCACATGGATATGACATTCGGCAATGTCTTATCTTTAGTTTGTCAAGGTTTTTAAATCCCTCTTGAGCTGGAGTACCATTTTTAGCTTGGCTAGGTCAGAATGACACTGAACAATATGAGTGATGACACACTAGACAGCTATATGGACAGAGTTGTCATCAGCAAGCCAGCTGTGCTAACACCTGTATGTCCTGCACAACTGATCTTTAGGAACAAGGATCAAGAAAGTCAGATTACTGGGGGTGGGAAACAAAAGTAATTTATAAAGCATTGAAATGAAGAGATGCTAATTTGAGATGGAGGAGGTAAAAAAGTAATCTTTTTAGTACATTTTTTTCTTATCACAGAGAAATAATAGCTTGTTTCCTACTACAAACCTCTTACAGCAGTCATCTAGAATTTCAATATTCTAATTGGGTTTTCTTTGTGATTTTATTGCATGTACACATGCCCACTGTTTCAATAGGCTTGTGATAGGGCCGGTTTAGAACAACCAAGGACCACAGCAATGAATAGACCCTCAGCACACACACACAAGCAGGCTTCACTCTGTTAATGTGTCTAAACACACAGAAGAACCAGGTCTGGGAGTCACATTAGGCTAGGGAAAATTTTTCAAGTTGAGATCTCTAAAACAAGAGCTTTTAAATCATTATTGAGATAACTAAATAATACGATAGACTATAGATCCCAGTTAACTCAGGGAAACATGGCAGATCAGTACACCTAAAAATATGAGGTCACATCTATTGAAGTCTGATTGTGGCAGCTAACTTAAGCCTCACAGCTGTTTTGTTTTTTCAAGGTCTGATCAATTTGTGGTCTTCTTGCTGAAACTAACAATTAATGCCACTTACATGGAGTGTTTTTACTGATGTAGTCACTTGTATATGGATTTAAACCTATTGTAAATTAATTTCTTACAGGCCATAAAACAACCACCATAAGGAGATGCATTTTATTGCTATGGACCACATCGGAAATAGCAATCTAATGCTACGATGTTACTAATTCTCAAGTCTTCAATGGTCTCAGCCCATCTCCCACTGTCTCTTTGTCCTGTATTAACAACATCATTAAATTGAATAAAGATAGATAATTTTGTCTTTGTATTTTACAAGTATATAACAGGATGGTCGTACAGCATTCAGATTTTTTTCAAATGATAGAACTGTGGGCCCCAAATCTCATGCATAGCCAGTTTAGGGACATTTCGGAGAAGACAACAGGGGTGGAAGGGGAGCAGCAGGAGGCAATGAAACACAATGGTGGAAGGATTTGGAAGGCACAGCCGCTGACAGGTCTGCGTGGAAGCTGTTCTGCCAGCTGGAGTAGGAACCTTTCAATCAGCAAAAATGAAGTGCATTACAGAATTGGATGAAGAAGAATTTTTCTGACCAAGTGCCAAAAGGAAAGGAGCACACTGGATAGGTGCTTTGATCCCTGAACTGTCCCAAAATGTCAGAATGAATGGGTTGCTAACTGGTGTTGGGAAAAAGATTTTTTTGGGGGAGGTTTTTTTGTGTTTTTTACTGACTCGTTATCACAGCTCATCAGCCTCACAGAGTAGTGGGTAACAGTCGAAGCTTGTGAAGACATGGCATTTTATTAATCTGTTAAAATGGCCAAATTCTAAGCAGCCGGGGCTGGGACAGGCTGAAAACTCTGCCAGCCCATAAAGCTTGTCAAGACTTTAATAGTTAAGAGTACAAGGGGAGACAGAAACAATTTTCTGTCTCTGTACAGGCTGACTCACTGGGATGACTTCCCATGGCGGTGTTTTGCACAGGCAGAGTTTAGAGAACAGGGATTTAGGGAGGCTGAAGACGAGGCGGTTACAGCACGGTACTAGGGGCAGGTGCCCAGGCGCTGGCAGGGGGGGCTGCAGGGTGGCCTCTGTGAGGAGGGAGCAGGGCTGCCCTGTGCTGGACACGACCGCATGGCTGGGCCCCTCAGCCAAGCTGGTGGCCGCTCTGTGAAAATGTATTTAAGAAAGGGCAAAAACCACCACACAGGCAGAGGAGGAGGGAAGAAAAAGAGTGAGAAACAGGCCTGCGTACACCAAAGTCAGAGAAGAAGCCGGGGGGGCGGGAAGTGCATGAGGCATGGGACCAAGTATTTCCCTGCAGCCCACGGAGAGGACCATGCTGGAGCACATGTCCACCCTGCAGCCCGTGGAGGACCCCACGCCAGAGCAGGTGAATAGTTCCTGAAGGAACTGAAGTCCATGGAGAGCCCACGCTGGAGCAGGTATTCCTGAAGGACTGCAGCCCATGTGGAGAGCCCACAATGGAGCAGGGAAACAGTGTGAGGAGGAAGGAGCGGCAGAGAGGACTTGTTATGGACTGACTGCAATCCCCTGCTCTGCATCCCCCCTGGGCAGAGGTGGAGTGGAGTTAAGCCTAAAAGGCAGGAGGATGATAATTTTTTTGTCTTTGTTTCTCACTATCCAAATCTATTTTAATAAATAAATTAAAATAATTTTCCCCAAGTCAACTCTGTTTTACCTGTGACAGTAACTAGTACACAATCTCCCCGTCTATATGTCAACGCACAAGCTTTCTCATCCTATTTTGTCGCCTTGTCCTGTTCAGGGGGAGTGAGAGAGTGACTGGGTGAGCGTCTGGCTGCTGACCAAGGCTAACCCACCACAAGCACTCAAACTGAGAAGCAATACAAAGGGAAGGCTGGAGATTTTAGCAGAGATAGTGTAAAATTATTTCTTCCACTGATGGCATTACTATAACTAATAAGTCATTAACTACACATGGTAAAGAATCTAGTTGTATAAAATGAACAGATTTAATGTCTCTTACTCTGTTTATGCAAACATGATATTAAGAAATACAGAAGAAATTAATAATGAAATACAGTTTATCAACAAGCATAACAAGGGTATAACAAAAATAACTTCTCAACATATTTTTGAGAGGACAGTGTTCCAAGAAATCATTCATTTTTCATACATAAAAAAAGAACTGCAGATGGGTTTTAAGTAAGGCATTTACTTAAATGCTTTTTCTCTTGATGAGAAGACTTTTTAAGAAAATTTTTGTTTGAACTTCAAGCAGATGGAATTTCTTCTAAGACCTCTTCCAGTAAAAATTAATTAATTTCTGTTACTATTTTGCATCTTACATTGAGCTTTTTTTTCTTCCCAAAGGAATTGGTCAAGTCATGGACACAAGTTCTCTAAATAGCCAATGTTTAAAGCTGTTCTACTTTTCTAAGTTTTTCAGTTTAAGGCTACCTAATAGATTCTAGGGAAGAAAAAAAAATTGCATCTGTTTTCGAAACCTAGATTTTAGAAAAAATCAGCTATTACCTTTTGGTCATCTTTAATGTTATGAGAACAAAACTGAAACAAAACAAAATCTTCTTGAGGTCCTTTGTTTGCCCTTGGTGGGTTTTTGTTTTTTCTTTTTTTAATTTGGTAAAACGTTCACTTTGCACTTTGATATTTGCCTTCAATATTTAGATGGTATAAAACCAAGAAAGATATCTTATTTTAATGGTATCAGGAACTTTTGTGCAAATAATCCAGCTCCAGGAGTCAGATGAAGATAGCTAACATGACAGGACCTAGGATAAGACAAAAAATAACCTTCTGAAGAATATCTTGCAGGTTATGAAGGATATGGAACTAGCTGCTAAAAATATTTTCTCTCTCAGCATAGTACATGCTCAAGTTCTTCAACATTTATGCTTCATAAATATTCATGATGATTTAAAAAGGTGGCTCTGAAATGGTCTTAAAAGAATCATTCTGGACACAAGCATGTCCAAGCACTTGCTGACAAAGCCAAATGTATGATACCAGATTTTCCATCCAGTCACGGGGAGGGGCGGGGAGTAAGTGTTGTGAATGATCCCTTGTCTAGAGCTGTATTAGAAGCATGCACAGAGATTGTCTCTGTCAGCTCTGCTTCTTGCTTTGTTTGCTGAATGTGACACCCAAGTATACCCAAAGGCAGATGATCCAGTACCTACGTTGCTGCCTTTTAGAATTCTTGTAGTGATAGAGTACAGAAAAGAATGAGGTCACTTTAATGGATATCAGTGTATACCGTCTTATCCTGAGTCTAACTAAGATTACTACGGATGTCTGTAAAGTCCCTCTGAGCTATATAGGCAAAAATTTAGCATTATGCATTGATAACACAGATCCTGCAAGTGATGCAGTGGAATTTTGTGGATATTTGCTCATGAATACATTAATGTAGAAATACCACAATCTTCAATTTCAAACTCCCATAAATATATCTGCAGCTAATAATAATACTTGTTCAACTCCAGATGATTCTGAACTTTATCCATTTTCTTTTGATTCCTTTTCTGAAAACAAAAGCAGTTCCCAGAATTTCTGTGGGGAAAAGACAGGCTTGTAGTTCCTTTACTAGTATTTCATGTACTTCATCATGTTCTGATTTTTCACTGTGTGAGAAAACCTTTAAGAACAACAGTGTAAACTTGATAGTTTACACATAAGCTATGTTCATTAGTGTTAGATAATTAGCTACTGTTATGATGTAGGGTTTACTTTTCAGATATTTCCCAAACAAAGATCAATAATTTCCCTTTGTGCTTCTATGAGAAATGATATGTCGAATTATGAATGATTTACAATCAATTCTTTTAGTTCCTGCTGAAAGGAGCATCCTGACATTTCTAATTCTTATGTTTTCCTCATTCTTTGGGCTGACAAACCAGAAATGATAAATTACTCTGCTACTCAGTAATAAGCTATTTGGGCCTAACAACTATGTACATCAAGAACTACGAAACAGATGTGGTAACTAAAATTCTCGAAGAAAGACGGCATTTCCTCAATCCATTCACTGCATCAGGAAAATCAGTACTAAGCATGCGACCTTCCCTATCAGGAAGATCAGTACTAAGCATGTGGCCTTCCCTATAACCTTTCCCCAAGCATTTCAATCCTTGTGCATATACAGCACTGCTTTCTAAATCAAAATGTAAACCTCCAATCCAGAACAATAAATTCTCAAGGCCAAGGGCATTACATGTACATGTTACTGTAAAAACACAGCACTTTCTGCATTACATAGATTTCCCAAGCTTAAAAGAAGCCAGAAGATGGGGACACAAAGGAAGACATTACCTATCAGCACAGTTTGCTGCAGCTAAAACACAGGGTTTAGGGAGTCACTTTTTGTGAACATTAAAGGAAAGAGGAACTTCAAAAAGGCATCTGAAAATTGAATTAACAGCAGTTTTGGTGGACATAGAAACTGAAATAAGGAATAGATTCCCATGTCGCTGGGAATACTAGATGTGATAAGGGAAATGAACACTCCAAGGTAATAAAAACACTTCTTTTGCTCTGTGTTGCTCTGGACTAAAAACAGTTATAAAACAATCAGCCACTAGAGCTACAGTTAAAAAAAGCCCTTTCTCCCAAATAATTAATATATATAGGTTTGCTGGACCTTCAAAGAATACTACTATATCAGGGCAAAATATTACAAGCCAAAGAGACAACTTAAGGTGATTACTCAATTTAAAAAGGTTTTAAAAAAAATCACAGAAGTTTTTGATTACATTATTTTATTTATCATGTATCGAAGATTAAAGTAGCATGCACAAAGCCAAATGTGTTACGGCCACCACATATGTGACCTCACCAGATGACCTCCGCCTTACTCAGCAGAGAGACTTAACTCAGCAGCAATGAAGAATTGTTTGGATCATCAATAGTCTTCACTTGGTAACCACAAATAGTGCTTGAGGGAAGGAAGGTGAATTTTGTAATAAGTTTTGTCCTACAAAATTGTATTTTATTTCACTAAATATGACTAGTTTTTGGAGATGAAAAAAGTTGAAGGTGGAAACTTAAACTCTAAGGAAAGGAAGTTGCTTTACAACAGCTTCTACTCCACTCCTTCCCTGAGAATAAGCAGTTGTAAAACGTCGATGTGTTTGGAAATACAAATGCAGAGGGAACACTTACCTTATGAAGAGTGGCTTCCACGGATTTCATATGACTAATAATCAATTCTTTGTCTCTATTACAAGAGGAAAAAAAAAAACAGTAGTTAATAGAACTGAAGCTCTACTGATGTAGAAATTAATTTTCTGCTAATTTATAACCATCATGTCTTTAAAAGTAATTGTTGATAACTCAAACTGTTATGTTTGTATCTCTCCTTTATATCACCAACGCAAAACCTAAAAAATAGTTCACGGATCACTATTTGGCACATTTCCATAGGAAAGATGCTTCTTTTGTGGACAAGCAATTAACTAGCTGTATTTATAGGCATATCAATGAACAAGTATTGTGTTCTTGGAGAAGAAATCTGCAATCTTGGATAAAAAGGGCATGTTGAGTGGAGTCCAGACTCTAGCAGGAAGAGATTACACTCTTGTACTGGAAAACACTGACAAATTCTATGGTTTTCATCAATTACATGGGCCTAACAACTATTTACTTATATGCATATAAGTATTCCTGTCTTCTCTAAATCTGAACATTCCACTGGTCCTTTTCCGCAAGAAGTCCAGTCAAGCATCCTGTCCTTACCAAACAGAAGTTTGGAGAATGAAACTCATGCCTTTTTGTAGATTAGGGCTTCAGTAAGAAAGACAGCTTTGATCAGTTATGCTGCCATAAAAATACTTGGTCTCATCTGATGCATTGACAGAAATTGAATTAAAGTTGCATAACACCATATGACTAAGGAGAACAGGATAGCGTGACCAACAAAACACCATAAGAAATCAAATGGAATCTATGCCAGGAAAGCTGATACACCTTAATACTTTAGGACTGTCTTTTACCTTGCCAGCTATGTGAATATTTTGAGCTCTTACAGTTCCTAAAACAGAAGTCAAAACCATGGCATTCTTCTGCCTGGAATAACGGCTGCTACCTCATTTCTTGATTTACACTATACTACAGCAAATACAGGAAGGTGGCCAGAAAAGTAGGATTGGCTTTTACACTACTAGTAAAGCTGTCACATAGATTTTTCTCTTTTCAGTATCCTGCCTTTCTTTGGACCAGACTGACAGGGACATGCTGTTCACCGTTTCTGCTGGCCTCATTTATGTAGTGACTGCTATTTGTCTGGGTGAATTCAGTTCTAGAGAGCCATTTCAACGCCATTGATTTTTAAGTTAGTTACTGACATAGAAGTCAGTCTGTTCCTCGCATATTCTGAGGTGTTCATCATAAAAACGAAAGTATCTTTAGATGGAATTTTGGACCCAGCCTAATAGGTGGTCCCCAGGTTCTTATTTTTGTGAACAGAAAGCCCCCTGACTATGGTTGATATATTATCTTAAATAACATCTTGAAATAAAGGTCTGGTAATATTTGTTTATAGCACCTAGGAAAAAAGTTTAACAAATGAATCTATTGCACCCCTGGATGCCAGGATCCACATTTCATTCAATCTTTATTTCATATATTCATCAACTCCTACAGGTGTAAGGGAAATTGGAATTGGATCATAGAACTGTTCTTTAGGATTATTATCCAGAAACGTGGTTCAGGCATGAGGAACATGCTTTACATCATCTTTTACACAATAGCTAGGGTGAAGGTTTGATAGAGAGTTTCTATCAAGCAGAGAAATGACCAAAAGGCTACTAAATTTCTGTCAAGTTCACTGTTATCTAATACTGCTTCCTACTCTGGAGGAAAGTGGAACAGAACTGCTGGCCACCACTGCAGGAAAATCAAGACAGCCATTCTCAGAATGAGCCAGCCATCTTGCTATCCTTTAAAGCTGTACAAAAGATTAGGAAAGAACTTGAAAGACACTCATGCATTGCTTACAGTCACCCAGGTTACGGAAGAGGTATTAAAATAAGATTTTGTGGACAACAGTAAAGTCTATTTCACCTACTTTGCTTATAAGTTCCAAAGAGAAAAAAAGACATTTGTTATGAAGAGTTGGTAGAACAATAAATAGTATGGGTTTTTTCTTTGCCAATATTCAACTGCTATATACAGAAATAAAACCAATTTTAAAACCACTTCACATTAAAATAACCTTTTCTGAATCTAAGAAGGGCCACAGGGAATGATCTTTACTAGAGTGCGTAAAATAGGCTGGGGCAGGGTGAAAAGGGGCAAGCTTTCCAGAACAAATCCTTCTTCAGGTCACACCTGCTTTAATACATTCATACTAAATAACATTTGTCATTTTAATTAGCTTGTTAAACATCTCCCTGATAACTATATTAATTACATTATTTCACTTATGCATAAAACCCTGAAAGCTTCTAAGCTATTGTTCTTCAGAGGTCAAATGTATCCCAGCTATAATAAGAAATTTTTATTTTAAATTAAACTTTTCTAAAATCTTACCCATGGACCAACAATATTCAAAGTACATACTACAATAAGAGTAATAGATAACAGAGTCTGCAAAGATTTATCTTTTTATCTGACTATATGACTGTAAGAGGTTAGTAATAATCTCACTCAAGTCAATGGAACACCTTTTGACTGCCAATCTTTTCAAGATTGGTCCCTGAACATTTCCTTCCACTCTCCAGGTTATGGTATAAAAAGGCATGGATTTTATGTCTAAATCCAAAACTTTTTGAAATCAGCTGAAAGATCTGTCCTGTTCCACAGATAAGACTAGGTCCAAAATGGGTTTCAGTCCCTTTGGCAGCGAAGACCTGTCGCCTAGCTGACATTTCTGTATTTATTATAAATAAATTGTATCTCTCTATAAAAAGATGATGTGGAAATAGAGAAAACAAGTAATCATTTCTTAAATAAACATACTGTTAGGATCTGCCAAAGAGATGTTGTCAAATCAGTGAGACAATTGGCAAACAAAAATGCCCATGCTATTTCAGGACCCAGAATTTGGAGCACTATTATAGGATAACTAGAGAAAACATACCATCTAGTATCTTGAACTAACAGTTTTCTTTTTAGAAGACTATCACTGAATTTCAAAGAGAGACAGATGTACTTTTGTTTTCTAGCATTACATTAGCCAGGGCTAAAACCCTGTGCATGAAAGTAAGAATTGATCTTTTGTCCGTTTTAAGTGATCTCCCCAAGGTCCCAGCGCTCACTTTGCTGCCATGCAGAGGGCACTCTCTGCATCATGGATGCTCTCTTTCAGTCGACGCTTGTCCTGCTCCAGCTGGGTAAGAAGTCTATTGAGCTGACGCAGAGATTGATCTTTTCTTCTCAGTTCCATCTTTGCCTCGGAGAGTCTCTGCAAGCAGACAGAAAGCAGAGTTACCTGTCAGCCCAAATAATTAACTTCAATTTATGCCATAGGCTATTAAACAAAGTGGAAAACAGACTGATTGTGTAGCAGATTTGGACCATTACATACTGAGGTTTTATGAATTCTCTAGCAAAAACATTACTAACTCAGAACCCCCCAGTTTTTAGTATATTGCCTATGTGCAAATATATTTTATAAAATAAAGTGATTTGTTGATCAAACAGGTACATATACTGTGCTACAGGTACTGTATTTACAAATACCAGATCTAAACACAGCGGAAATAATCAAGAGCGGCGCATTAAAGAACAGAATATTCTCAAAACTTAATTTAAAATGAACATTAAAGAAAAGAATTCACAAAGAAAGAAAGGGAATAAACAAAGTAGCATTTATTTAAATATTCTGCACTATTCAGAAATGTCAGGATTAAAAAAAAAAGAATCTAATATTCTCTGTTAGTGCATTAAGTACAGTTTTGCTGCAATTCTTGCTAATAATAAATCACTATTTTATGGTGCTTTCACTATTTTAACATTAGTTTTCCAATATGCAAAATAGTACTTGTTTCTCTCTGGCTTAGAATTAACACAACGTGCTTCAAATCAATTCAGATTAGTCCAATAGATGACAAATAGAACCACAGAATCATAGAATAGTTTGGGTTGGAAGGGACCTCCAAAGATTACCTAGTCCAAACCCCCTGCAATGAGCAGGGACATCTTCAACTAGATCAGGTTGCTCAGAGCCCCATCCAAACTGACCTTGAACGTTTCCAGGGATGGGGCATCTACCACCTCTTTGGGCAACCTGTTCCAGTGTTTCACCACCCTCATCGTAAAAAATTTCTTCCTTCTATCTAGTCTGAATCTACCCTCTTTTAGCTTAAAACCCTTACCCCTTGTCCTATCACAACAGGCCCTACTAAAAAGTCTGTCCCCATCTTAGAAGCTCCCTTTAAGTATTGAAAGGCTGCAGTAAGGTCTCCCTGGAGCCTTCTCTTCTCCAGGCTGAACAACCCCAACTCTCTCAGCCTTTCTTCACAAGAAAGGTATTCCATCCCTCTTATCATTTTTGTGGCCCTCCTCTGGACCTGCTCCAAGAGGTCCATGTCTTTCCTGTACTGAGAACTCCAGAGCTGGATGCAATACTCCAGGTGGGGTCTCACCAGTATGAAGTAGAGGGGCAGAAGCACCTCCCTCGACCTGCTGGCCACACTTCTTCTGATGCAGCCCAGGATATGGTTGGCATTCTGGGCTGCAAGCGCACATTGCTGGATCATGTCCAGCTTTTCATCCACCAGTACCCGCAAGTCCTCCTCTGCAGGGCTGCTCTCAATCCCTTCATCCCCCAGCCTGTATTGATACTGGGGGTTGCTCCAAACCAGATGCAGGACCCTGTACTTGGCCTCGTTGAACATCATGAGGTTCACACAGGCCTGCTTCCCGAGCTTGTCCACGTCCCTCTGGATGGAATCCCATCCCTCAGGCGTGTCAACTACACCACTCAGCTTGGTGCCTTCTGCAAACTTGCTGAGGGTGCACTCGATCCCACTATGTCATTGATGAAGATATTAAACAGTACTGGTTCCAATATGGACATCTGAGGGACACCACTTGTCACCAATCTCCATCCAGATATTGAGCCGTTGACCACTACCCTCTGGATGTGACCATCCAACCAATTCCTCATCCACTGAACAGCCCACCCATCAAAGCCATCTCTCTCCAACTCAGAGTGAAGGATATTGTGGGGGACTGTCTCAAAGGCCTTACAGAAGTCCAGATTGATTACACCCATAGCTCTTCCCTCATCCACTGATGTAGTCACTCCATAGAAGGCCACTACGTTGGTCAGGCAGGACTTGCCCTTGGTGAAGCCACACTGGCTGTCTCGAATCACCTCCCTGTCCTCCATGTGCCTTAATATGTGCCTTCTAGGATAATCTGTTCCATGATCTTCCCAGGCACAGACGTGAGGCTGACAGGTCAGTAGTCCCCAGGGTCCTCCTTTCTACCCTTTTTAAAAATGGGTGCAATGTTTCCCTTTTTCCAATCACTGGGGCCTCCACCTGACTGCCATGACTTTTCAAATATCATGGAGAGTGACTTGGCAACTACATCAGCCAACTCCCTCAGTACTCTGGGATGCATCTTGTCAGGTCCCGTAGACTCATCTATGTTCAGGTTCCTCAGGTGGTCATGAACCTGATCTTCTCTTGCAGTGGGAGGGACTTTGCTCCCCCAGTCCCTGCCCTGCGGTCCATCCACTCGAGAGGTGTGGGAAGGGAGGTTGCCAGTGAAGACTGTGGCAAAAAAGTTGTTGAGTACCTCAGCCTTCTCCTCATCCATTGTTACCAGTTTGCCAGCTGTGTTCATCAGGGGGGTACACTTTCTTTGACCTTCCTTTTCTGGCTGACATACCTGTAGAAGCCCTTCTTATTATTCTTTGCATCCCCTGCCAAGTTCAGCTCCAGCCATGCCCTGGCCTTCCTGACCCCATCCCTACACAACTGGGCAGCATCCCTATACTCTTCCCAGGATACCTGTTCCTGCTTCCACTGCCTGTGCAGTTCCTTCTTGCCCTTTAGATTGACTAGCAGGTCTTGACTCATCCATGCCAGTCTCTTGGTTCCTTTCCTGGTTTCTTACACCTGGGGATCAAGAGCTCTTGCGCTCTATGGAAACCGTTCTTAAAGATGTGCCAGCTCTGTTCTGCTCCCTTGTCCCTGAAGGCAGTTTCCCAGGGGGTCCTATTGACTTACTCCTTGGAAGAGCTGCAAGTTTGCTTCCCTAAAATTCAGGGTCCTGACTATACTCACTTTTCCCATATCCCTCAGGAGTGTGAACTCCACCAGTGCATGATCACTGCAGCCCAGGCTGCCTCCAATCTTGACGTCACTGATGAGCTCACTTGCGCTGGTGACCATCAGGTCCAGTATTGCATCCCCTCTGGTAGGGCTGTCTATTACCTGGCTTAAGAAGTTATCCTCAATGCATTCCAGAAGTCTCCTGGATTGCCTACAGCTTGCCATGCTACTTTTCCAGCAGATGTTGGGATGGCTGAAGTCCCCCAGCAGGACAAGAGCCTGCAAGCACGATGCCTCCTGTAGCTGGAGGAAGGGGGCTTCGTCAGCAGGCTCCCCTTGATCAGGCGGCCTGTAGTAGACACCAGCCACAAGGTTCCCTTTGTTGCCTCGGTCTCTAATTCTTACCCATAAGCTTTCAAACACTCTCTTGGCTATTCTTCAGAGGCAGCTCTTCACACTCTATTCATTTCTTGATGTGGAGGGCAACACCTCCACCCCTCCTTCGTCATCTCTCCCTTCTCAACAGCACACAGAACTAATTAATACAGAACCTGGCTAGTTACTACTCATTTCTGCTGGGATAAATCAATACTTTTATAGACTGGAGTATTAAAAATGTGATTTCATAGTTTGCTAAATATTACATTTTACTTAGAGCTGTTAATTGCCTTTTTAGAAAGAAATTATAATAGGTGGCTATAAACATTCTTTTAAAAAAATGCAAGTTCCCCGACAGACTCTAAACCAATATAGAGAGACAGAAAAGGTGCAAGACTGAGCTCTTGCACCTTGTTTTCAAAAATTATGGATGTGTTTTCTGCTTAAGTTCTAAGAATGCTCCACATAATTTGTACTCAGGAGTACTTGACCTGGACTGTGCAACATGGAAAATATGTATTAATGCTGTGGATATGAATTAAGAACAGTATATACAAAAGGCTGATAAAAATTTGGAGGACACTGAAAACTCAACTAATCTGAGAAAGCTTCAGACCTAGCAAAGAGTCAAAGGCACTTCAAAAAACAATATGCTAGAGAAAATTTCTATAAAATTCTATAAAAGTACAGCATAAAACTGCATAATCCTACAAAATAAACTGAAATCTGTGATTGGCATAAGTGTTCTTCAAACATTTCTCAAGACAAAAAAGCAACCAGTTATTTCAACAGTGTACTTGGAAGGTACAGCACCGCTACCTGAACTCTCTGTTCAGCAACTTAAAAAATCCAGGCTGAGATTAATCACTGCTGTAAGAAAAAAAAAAACAATCAGGAGTTTATTTAAGAAACTCTAAACACCAGAAATGTTAACATTACTCTTGCTCAAATTACTGCAGGTTGAATAACTCTATTCTGCCTCTTATGTCATTATTTTCGATGAAGAATGCTATTTTTCACCTAAGAAAACACACAGATCTCATTCTTCCACTGCATTATTAGCATAAAGATATCCAAACCCAGAAGTGTTGCTTTCAGAAATTCTACCCTAATGCCACCAGCAGCTATCGAAGTCCTGTCTAAACAGCTGAATTTGTGAATTGTCTGATTTTCAGAAAAGTTATTTCCAAGATACCAGATGTGGATTAGCAAGGATAAAAGGAGCCATCTTTAATTTAAGAACAAAGAACACTATCTTCTTCTATTTATTGTATTCGCTGTTTGCTTGTTTTAGGCCAAGTCAGCATCGAGGAAACAGCTCTCAAAACTGAGTTGAGTCCCCCCCTGCCCATATTCCCACCTTTTGACAAGCAAAATTTATTGAACGGAGAACGTTGTCTCTGGTGCCAATGCTCTGTCCACCCCACTTTCCCATGTGATTGAAAAATCTATTTTTAAGGTGCCGTCACAGGACTGAGCTCTGGCCAATGTAGAATTGATAATTCTGCTAATATTTTGAGGCAAGCAACTTTTGATGTAGAGGCTGCTGGAACAGAGTCTGGCTCCAAGATTCTAGTGGGTCTAAATGGGTGAAGAAAGACAGGGTAATAGGAACATTATGCATATTTATTTCATTTTTATTAGATAGGCATCCTCCTACAGGGGCTGAAGAGTTGTCTGCTCCCACATAAAGCTTTCATCACTGACCACAAATGGCGAAGAGACCCACTAGGTGTCAAAATCTTCTGGGAGCTGCTAACTAACCTTGCTTACCAATTGCAAGTGCAGGCCTATTAATGAGGTAATAACAAGGATGAAAGCATGAAGCCTAACTCTTTGAGAAGGATGGCCAGCAATCCACACTAGCTGGTGACGAAGCAATACAGAAATGACTAAATCAAGCATGTCACTGAACAGCTGCTTTATTATATTCAAAACTTTCACCATTATTTACAGAAATCTCCAAAGGATTCAGACTTTACCTGTTGATAATATTGCAATATCTAAGCAAAATGTAAACTGGTTTTAGCTCTCTAAAAGCAGTTTCAGCATTCACTTGAAGCTCCTTGCTACTGTGGGTTAAAGTCAAGCCTTGCAAATTGCTCAAATACAGCGTGGAGTATTCTAAAGTAATGGCTGCTAAGCCTCTCTTTTTTTCCTTCTTCAGATTGATCTAATTAAAACCCTTGATAAACTTTATGGACTCTAATATTTCCAGCTGAGTGACTGAAACCAAGAGGGTGTGCCTCAAGGCAGCAAGGCAACAATGATAAGCAGCAGGTTAGCCACTAATTTCTCAGCCAGGGTAGATTGTGAAAGTGTGATGTTCTGATATCCAAGAAAGTGTTCAGGAGAGAATAGGATAAATCAAGTTTAATAACTCTGCTCCTAATTGTTCCCTCAATGCTCCACTCTAATTACTTGGAGAAGTCTCCTGACTGTCACCTGATATTAAGTTGTTGGAGGCTGAGTGTGGAGCAGTGAGATAATCAATAAACATTTAGTGGGGAGAAGAATGAAGATCCCGTTAAGCAGTGGGAACCTGCAGCACCCAAAGCCCTTCTGCTCATGAGAAAACCTATGGGAGAGCCATAGTGATTGCAAAGCAATAATCCAAAGCACTGTTTTTAGGCCTTGAGGCCTTTAGGCAACAGTACATTTGAGAAAAAAAGGTTAACACGGTCACCCTAATTACAGCCCATTTTCACATTCTTCATATATAAGCGAAGACAAGCCAATTAGGTAGAAAGGAAGATAAGGGAAGTTTTATTTGTATACTAATTAAACCCCTGATGAAATTAAAGGAAAAACATACAGCTCTGTAATTGTGTCTGAGAAAGGTCACTTCAGGTTCAGTTATCAGAAAAGCACAGCCTTGAGATATTTCACTTAATCCACAATATAGCCCTTATTTTGCTCCCCAGGTCTTAGTATTTACAAAAATAAGAAAATTTCAAAACCTGATAATGCATTTATCTTGAAATGTTTTCTGTGGACAATTACAATTGTTAGAAAGTTGAGGCTAAATATGATAAAAAGAATGAAGGTTTTAAAAACCTACTATGTCTGCACATAGTTCTGTGAAGATGCTGAGCTTTCACTTTCAAGTACAAGTGATTCTGAACCAACTTAGAAGTCAAACTCCAATTTATTGACATTCCATAAAATGCCAGTTATCTGTTTAGTTCAGATGTTTAGGCATTCAGGTGCTAATTCGGACATCGTTGCGCTCCTTCCTCTACAGTCCACCAGAATCTCATAGATCAGTTGAGTTTTCATCAGAATCCTTAGGAGGAGTTCCCTTTAGAGATATTTTAGATTTAAGCTTTTTTTTCCACATAAACTGAGGATGAAAAAACATTTGTTGGACAGAACAGCAAGTAACTGATAGCACTGAAGAGAAGTCTCATTGAATGTCTGTCGGCTGGGTCCTTCCACAAATAATTTTAACAAGGTTAGGCTTTGCAGTGAGGAATCTCTTTCTTCAAAACCAGTTATAAAAATAAATCAAAGTTTAACATTGTCATTCTTTACACACAAAAAAAGCACTCTATTCAAAAGATAACAGATGGACAATCATTCTAGACGAATGATGACAGTCATACACTTTAAATTCATGCAAAGCATGTGTGACACATTTATACCAAGAGCATATCTTCCGAGATCAACTAAAGCTAGATCAAACTGCTTACTAAATTAGATCTAAATTACACAGACACAACACAGCACTACAAGATATGCAAATATACTGCAGTATGTGTATTATGAACTAATTTGTAAAATTAAAGATTTTGCCTTCAGGATTAAGTTTGATACGCATATTTTCCATTTAGATGCGAAATATTACTTTTTTAAAAACCTGTACACTGAATACATCCTGGAAACTGTCCTACACACATAACTAATAAAATTCCAGAATGAAAAAAAAACAATACAAGGTTTAGCCAGCATCCATTCCTCCACCAGTTGAAACACACCTCCCGTTATCCCTGTTGGCAAATATAATCTTCAGGATGGTCTCTGAGTGCCCCTCAAAAGACAATCTACAGATAACCTAGAGAAATCTTGCATCTTCGAAAGGTCCAAATGCAAAAGGTACAAAAAGTTACATTAATATTTAATATCAACTGTATTTTTAGTGTGCATGACTGCAATGCAAACCAAATTACATTAGCTCAAAGTATAGAACTGAATTTCTATAGGATGTTTTCTGAAAAGAATTCTTACTTATCAAGAACAACTCAAAATGAAACTTCTAACAAAAAAGGAGATTAAAAAACTCAGGGAAAAAAGTTCTGTGGCAAAAAAAAAAATTCATAACTGAGACTTCGCATCCATACATGATAAAAAAAAAAGAACATCTAAGATATACATTTCTAGCTATGTCAACAAATAAGATGGATTTACACTTCTCAACTGGAAACCAAACTGCAATATCAACATAGTATATCTGAATTCACTGTGTTTCATCGTGGCTGCAGTAGTGTCTTAAAACAGTTTGAAATGAACTCCATGTGGCTGTTCTGCTCTTGCAAAGCAGAGCTAACCTGAGGCTGACGACCCATGACAACCCTTCAATAACAAATGCTTTCACATGCCCTTTACACTTCTCTAAGAAAAGAGATATAGTCAAAAGGACATTTGAATGAGCCGTATCTGCTTTGCAGAAAAAGCAGTGATTTTTTTAACCTCTTTGCTACTGGACTCTCATCCTGACAGCAGCAGTCTTTTTAATACGCCGGCATTCTGACAGGTGCAAAATGGCTCTTCATGTCTTTGAATGTGCCCTGTGTAATGAAGTGACAGAGCATGAGTGGGTCTACCAGGCAAAACAGTAATGCCCACCAGCACAATGATTTTTAATAAATAACCAACAAAATACTGGTGAATTAAGGGATACTTGCACACATATTTTCACATTTCTGACACAATGTCAAATACAACTGCTTGTGATTGGTTTATATAAGAAACCCTCATAATATTGGAACACAAACTACGCTAATAGCGCAGAGCTTTAGCCAAATCAGTATCATAAAAAAAGTCAAGCAACCATCTAAAGACAAATAATTAATTAAATAATTAAGTTAAATGATGGTGCAGGTAGTTTAAAAAGCAGCTGTAATATACAGTTACTCTACAAGATCTACAATCTAAGTATTAAGAAACATTTCAATAAACATTTATTCAAGAGTCACTCAATGGATTGGATGGGGAAAATGCATATGTTTTCATCTTGCAAGAGATTTTTTTACAAAAGTCATTTGAAATTGTAGGCACTCACACTGTGAAAGCAAACGGCATTACCTATGTATGTCTAGAGAACAGTTCATTTACTGACTGAAGCATAGCTCTCAGACATCCAAGCAAGTTCAGGTACCACAAGTGTTTTACCTGCAGTGGTTCAGGTTGGATTACAGTGCCTCGAAGACTTAAAGCTAGGATTAATATCTCTGTGCTACAATGCAGACTTATTTCTCAAGAGAAAATCTATTCTGATCAGCAAGAAAGGAACGCATTTTTCAATTGCATTAGCTCAAAATGTTTAGCAAAGGATGACTGAAAATGCTTTTTGAAGTCACTGAGCTGTGTATGCTTTAAAGTTATTCTGAATTAAAAGAGGTTATTAATTTAAACACAGTAGCTATTCCTGAATAATTTCACATAATAACACTTATTCCAGAAGAGACATCCTATGTTGACATGTCACTCAGCTTCAAAGTAAGGGAAACTAAACAAAACCTTGAAACTTTTTATATGAAGTAATTACAAAATATAAACTGCCCACACGTAGGCTAGATCCTCATGGATGGTTAGTATTAGCAAACAAAAGCATCAGTGTTCAAATGTGTTAGCTAGGTAAAGCTGCATTTGAAGAGAAATAGAAGTTGAAAAGGCACCTCAAATGAGGGATACCCTTTTTGAATACCAAGATGCACTGGGCCTTCCAGACATACACTAATCCAATCAGAGATAATAACTAAGACCTACTTTTAAACAATGTTTTGGAAAATGTTAAAGTACATAATAAAATTTATACACGATAATCTAGAAATTTTTATCATCTTCTGAGCTAAGTGAATTATGTTAGCATTACTGGAAAGTTGCAGAGAAGGATTATACCACCTTAATGGAACAAAGACAATTTTAGAAAAACCCAGGCTTTATCACTGTGAGTTTTACCTGTATTAGAAAAACCCTTGACGTTAAGCAAGAATAAATTTTTGGAATCACATGCATGCTGGCATGAATACATGATCATTCACTCCTCATTCCCCTCTGACATGCTACCTCAGGACTGATGTTTCTTTTTTCACCCTAAAAAAGTAAATTCCTCTCCTGCCACAATATCTAACCCTGTGCAACCACAGACTAGACACGATCCAGCCCTGCAGGAGCAGCAACTTTTCTGTGCTTCAGCAGTGTCACGCCTTTAAATCAGTTACTTAAGTAAACTTACTTAAGTAAAGAAGTAATCCTATTTTTTTCACTGTTACACTTTTTACCCTGACAGACCCCCAGCCTTATAGTTGTTGCAAGATTTCAAAAAGATGGTTTATACCTGGTACTGCAAATAAGGACTTTTTATAACTCTCTCATGTACCTGTATGTAAGTGAGGCACCTAATTTTACAGGGAAACTGATGCTGCTCTGTAACACTGCTCTCTGTTATACACAAGCATCTGCAATAGTGTTGCTTAATTTTGCTATACATTATCTAATTGTGCACATTAGCACACAGTGTACAAGATAAAGATCAAACAGCACTTAGACTTTACCTTTACTACGGTTTACAAGTGCTACTACATCACATGTACATACACAGAAATATTTAGCTGGGTATCTATGATGACACAACATATTGCACCAGTTTCTTGCATTTCATTACAGGTGAATTGGGCTCAAACCATCTGTCTCTGATCATGTTCTGCTGGTCTTAATGATCTTGCATTACCAGCGGCATTTCTAAGCCCAGGAACAGCCTATTTTAAGTTCTCAAAAAATATTCTTCCATTGGACCTGCATCACTCAATTTGTTTGGAATATTTCTAAATCATAAAAGTTAGTTCAGGCAATTGAGGAAGAAGGAGAAACAACAGCAATAAAATTATTGACAATGACAATGAAATGTTACCTACAAATTAAATAACAATTTCATTCCCATTGTTTATTTAAAAAGGCATACACTTTGAAGTCAGTGGGAATCTAGACACAGAATAAAAAGTCATCAGGGAGAAGTTAAATCGCACAACATTGTGCTTCGGAACTAAAATTAAGAAACAAGTATTATGGCACACTGGCTATATGTCTTCACTTCAGACACTAGTTCAAAAATGGGAATCCTAAGAGTCCTCAGAATAGTTTCAAGAAAATTTCTAAATAGAACTTAAGGTTCAGTTCCGAGTAAGAAAATATACTGTTGAACTTAATAGACTGGTGGTCCCAGTTACTTTATTGCTGCAGGTCATTCTGCAGCAGTTTCTTGGAAGAGGCTTCTGCACAATTCCACCAGACACTAGCCCATTAGTGTGAGCCATCATCTTAAGCAGCTATAGACAATGCCAAGTGTGTCAATTTATGCCAGCTAAAGTTTTGATCTTCCTTCAGCAGGAGTTTTTCATTTTCTTTAATTATTGAATTTGACAGGTTTTTTTAACACAGCAGTGACATTAACATGGGCTTCAGAGGATTTATCCCTTTATACAGTTTACATTCAAACACTGCGTTCTCCTTCAGAAGAGTTCTGACCAAACTGTACATTTGTATTCAGGTATATGCGCTTCCACAGACAGCCCCAAATGCTGTTTAACATATGCATATTTTATTTTAATATTATGCCAGCCACATCCTGCCGCATGAAGTATCTGCATGGAGAAGACACACATAGATGATTCTCTTTATCCCTTTTGCTCTTTAAACCTCAATAAAATAAGACTGAATTGATAAATGTTATTTCATACTAAGAGGTCTATTCTTTTATACAGCTCACCAGGCAGGTGCAAGACAACCAGGGGATCAGGCCCAGTCAGCATGGCTTCATGAAAGGCAGGTCCTGCCTGACCAACCTGATCTCCTTCTATGACCAGGTGACCCGCCTAGTAGATGAGGGCAAGGCTGTGGATGTTGTCTACCTAGACTTTAGTAAGGCCTTCGACACTGTGTCCCACGGCATTCTCCTGGAAAAGCTGGCAGCTCACGGCTTGGATGGGCATACTCTTAGCTGGGTAAAAAACTGGCTGGATGGCCGAGCCCAGAGAGTGGTGGTGAATAGAGTTAAATCAAGTTGGCGGCCGGTCACGAGCGGTGTTCCCCAGGGCTCAGTTCTGGGGCTGATTTTGTTCAACGTCTTCATCAATGATCTGGATGAGAGGGTTGAGTGCACCCTCGGCAAGCGTGCAGATGACACCTAGCTGGGCGGGAGTGTCAATCTGCTCAAGGGTAGGAAGGCTCTGCAGAGGAATCTGGACAGGCTGGATCAATGGGCCAAGGTCAATTGTATGAGGTTTAACAAGGCCAAGTGCTGGGTCCTGCACTTGGGTCACAACAANGTACTGTGTTCAGTTTTGGGCCCCTCAGTACAAGAAGGACATTGAGGTGCTGGAGCGTGTCCAGAGAAGGGCAACGAAGCTGGTGAGGGTTCTAGAAAACAAGTCTTATGAGGAGCGGCTGAAGAAACTGGGATTGTTTAGTCTGGAGAAGAGGAGGCTGAGGGGAGACCTTATCGCTCTCTATAACTATCTGAAAGGAGGTTGCAGTGAAGCGGGTGTTGGACTCTCCTCCCAAGTAACTAGCGATAGGACAAGAGGAAATGGCCTCGAGTTGCGCCAGCGGAGGTTTAGATTGGATATTGGGAAAAATTTCTTTACCAAAAGAGTGGTTAAACATTGGAACAGTGTGCCCAGAGAGAGGTGGTGGAGTCGTCATCCCTGGAGGCGTGCAAAAAACGTGTAGACGTGGCACTTCAGGGCTTGGTTTAGGAGGCATGGTGGTGTTGGGTTGACGGTTGGACTTGGTGACCTTAGAGGTCTTTTCCAACTTAATGATTCTATGACAGTTATATTACATCCCAATATTCAGCAAAGAGATCAAAGTGCTATAAAGGCATATTGATTGGGTGTTTCTCTTCCCTCTGGGTATGGTTTGTGGCATACCAAGTAGTAACTGAGAGCACAAACCTTAAACAAGTTATATGTTTTTCTGAGCATGGCACACACAGATGCTGAAGCAGACATGGTAAACACCGACAGCAATAAATCACTGCAACTGTTAAACTGAATTATTATTCACATTTTTCGCTTTTAGTATGTTTCCTAAGCACAAGATAAAATGGCACCATGATGGTACAAAACCTAGAAAATTATCTGCTTCACTCACCTATAGAAGCAACAGTAATAAATACGCCGTATTATCGAACACATTGGGTGATACCACACAGCCAATTATTTTAGTGAATTATCATTAACTTTTTTTTTAAGAACACTTATTTCTTCATTCTCACAACTAAGAAATTTTCTTGTACGACAGCGAAGTACTATTTATAAATAAAATCTTGGGACTGTACTTAGAATTGAGAATCTTATATTCATAATTTCTAAATCACTTATCGTATAGTCCACAGAAAAAAAAAAAATTCAAAAAAAACCCAAACAACCAACAATTAAGGTGGGTTTACTTTAGCTAGAAAGTTTTAAAAATTTTTAAAAAGTCCTTCTGAGACAGTAAAAAGATTCACGTAGCAAAAAGAACTTCAGTGGGGTTTTCACAAATACATATTCTAAAAGTCAACACAAAAAGACAACATAAAAAAAATAATTTGTTTTGAGTTTGTTACCCTGCTACAATCTCAAAGAGTGTCCATGCTTTTCATGATAAAAAGAAGGTAACATAGCTATAGATTTTGGAAGCTGAAAGTGGTTTAAGTTTTGGAAAAACTTGCCCTTGAAAATCATGGAATACCGGATGAAAATAGAGTGCCAAATTAAATTAAAAAACCAAATTATATGAAAGATAGGCATTGCTGCTGTCATCGTATGTAGCCAAGAAAGGGGACTGAAGTGCAAGGGAATGCATCTCCTGCTTTAGCCTTATGCCAGTTAGATACATACTTAAATATATTCCAATAGCTTAATTATATTCCAATAGGTATCTGAGAGTTAGGTACTTATGGTTTCACAAGAAGATATGAAGATCTTTACAGAGTTAGCTTCACACAAATAGAAAGGGAGATCATGGGAAAACCTGACTAAGGTGAAAAAATGATGGGGCCCTAGAGATATCCTAGTTAAACAGCAGCAAGAAGCAAATCCATGTATAAAGGACTTGTATATCAAGATCGTGTATAGCAGAAAGTCCTACACATTGATATCTAAACTGCTAGGAAAAATAGGGTTTAGAACATTTCTTTAAAAACATCACATGCTGTTTTAAAGATCTATTGATCCCCTCTGCACATCTCAAGGTAACAAAGTTACTTTGTAGTTGACCCAATAATACAACAAAGATCTCCCAGGCACTGGATTTAACAAGAAGCCTGTCTGTATTTTTGAGTGAAAACAGAAACATAGTTGAAGGTCTTGAAATAACAGGGATAAATGGTGTGTAAATACATATGCTTAATAACCACACACTGTAATTACACAATAATCCCATATTTCTTCCAAATTACATGTCAATAAATCTTTCTCACTGCACTATAAATTCCAAGGTCATGGACAGAGGTGTTTATTAGTATAATTACAATGCAGCAATAAAACCATTAAGCTTTTAGATCCCGATGTTGTTCCATTTATTCTCCCCTCCCCCCAAGGGAGGCAAATAGTTCCTACAAATGGAATATCCAGAAAAAATTGGAAGTTACTTTTAAAAGACTATAAAAATGCTCTGGCTCATGCAATTACTTTGTTAAAGTTTTCCTTCTTCTTTATTTAAACTTTGACAGAATGTCAGAATTTCTTTTTTTTTTTTTTTTTTTTTTTTTGCTTT